>AWOL01S0003595.1:109848-123374 GCA_000715115.1 Nicotiana otophora
TAATTGTAAAACTTGGATAATTCATCTACTTTGGGCTTGAGCTCTTCCTCTACAATTAAAAGCTTCTTTATTTGCTATTGAAGTCCAGCGATCTTAGTCTGCAACTCTTTAGCTTGAGATCTTGTAAATGGCCTTGGAGCTTCCAAAACTCTATCCTTGTCCTTGATGCTATAACTTGCCTCATCAGATACGGCCAAATCCAACTAAGACTAAAGCTCCGATCTTCTCAACCTACACCAAGGACTTCTCTTTTGCAGCTTGGAGCTGGGTCTCGATCGACTCCAATTGCGCTTGGACGGTTTCCTTATTCGAGGTTAGGATGTCCATGTTCCTTTTGAATTCTTCCGCTTTGGCCTGTTTCGCATTTTCCTGCATCTGGAGCCATCCGATTTGTTCGAGACTCTGTCGGACCTACAGAATCGGATCACTAGTAGTTATCTCCAATTCGTCTTCACTATCGTGAAGCACTCGGAATACTTGCTCGGCCATCTCGGCATTCTCATCCCGAATCGTTACTAAATAGGCCTGAAGCTTCTCACTGAGAACCTTATAGGTGTCACTTTTCTCATTAAGGTCCCGAACCTCAGTCTTGTTCTCCTTCCATATTCGGAGGAAAGCCTCGTGATGCAACACCTAAGCCTGCAAATAAGGAAGAAGATGTTATAATTATCTATAAATCCAAGTTTTAAAAAAATAATAATGGAGAGACCCTCGAAGTTACCCGATTCAGAGCATGTTGGGCCTCATTAAATAGGCAAGCGGCTCCCATCGCATTCATCACGACTTGGTATTCCCCGGTCACCAAGGATCTAAGGTAGCTAGAAATCCCCACGGGGGGAGAGAAAACCCGGGCATCCTCTGGGACAGAAAGCACTATATTCCATCTACGGTCGGGGTTAATACTTGGGGTCGGGAATCGGTCCACCAGTTTTGGGCTCGATGAAGATCCGATAGCGCCCGATGACGGTACTTTCTTCGGTACTGGTAAACCACCAAACCCGGTGACATCCTCCGAGGAAGCGGACTCAAACCCATCCAAGAATCCATGGATATCAATCGCCCCCTGTATTCCCTCGTAAGATCGGCCTTCCAACATATTGGCTTCACAGATCACAACGTCTGAAATCTGAGGGGATCCGAAAATATCTATCATTCTGAGCTTGTCCCTCGAGATATTTTTCGCTGCTCGGGACGGAGTGGGCTCAACTCTTCCTGGTTCAGGAACTTCGGCCAAAGCTCCCTCATCAACCTCCGCCAGTTCAGAGGACTTTTGTATAGAAGCACCAGCCCGTACACTGGCCACTAGTTTGGAGTTATCTTCCTCTTCTCCTTCTTCGGACTCGTCCCTTAATCGGCGAATTAAGTCTGAAGGCATAGCACCAGTGTCCCCCTTGGGCTTGCGAGACTTTCTTGCCGGTTTTTTGTTTTTCGAGCTCGGGGAACTCGGAGCCCCTTTTCTCCCCTTCTCTTTGGCCTGATTTAGAGCAGGTGGAAGGACTTCTTCATCACCAGATGTGGGCCTCATTGCAACATCCTTCCCGAGGCCTACAAAGGAAAAAAGGGAGTAAGCAAGAGAAGAAGCCCAAACGGTAACCGTTCTAAGAGAGAAACTTACCATGATTGCGGGCCTCCCATCGACCCTTTGATAACTCCATCCAAGCACGCTCGAAGTATGTTTTCTGTGACACCAGGCCCTCGACCCATTGCTTGAGTTCCGAAATCGGGTCCGGCATCTGGGCCACAACTTCAACACTAAAAACATAGATGAGGAAATAAGATAAGTAAAATAGCAAAATTGAACATTCAAGGTGATATATTACTCAAGAATCATGTTTCATTTCTCAAGAAACGGCATGTCTTCAGCAGGGATCAGGTCCGAAGTCCTTATTCGGACAAATAGGCCCATACAACCTCGGTCATGAGCCTCGTCTATGCTCGAGAATCGGGATTTGTTGGCCCGGTGAGCAAGCTTGATCAGCCCTCCCTGATAGAGTCGGGGACTGTAAAGGCGCATAAGGTGATCGAGGGTGAAAAGACATCCCCCGATTTTGCTTGTGAAAAATCGGAGGAGAATCACTATTCTCCAAAAGGATGGATGGATCCGGCCAAGGGTCACGTCGTATCTCCTGTAGAAGGCGACGATGACAGGGTCTAAGGGACCTAACGTGAAGGGGTAAGTGTAAATACATAGAAAACCCTCCACGTGGGTAGTAATCGATTCCTCAGGCAATGGGACTACTACACGTTTTTGTCCCAGTTGCATTCCTCTTTAACAAGGCCAAGGATTTTTTCAGTGATTGAGCATATGTACCTTGAGACCGGCTTACATCGGCCAAGTACCGAGGAGGCCTTTTCGACCTTAAAGTCAGTGACGGTTGGGCACCCTACCGAAACGAATTCCTCAGGGTGGGGCTCCGTCGCAACCTCACCACCGCCAGATCATGATGTAGAAGCGGCCTCCTTTTGCGGCGTGATTTTGGAAGTTTTCGCCCATTGATGAACAAAGGAAAATAGAATTAGGATGGTATGCGATTTGATTAGAGTTCTAGAAATTTAGGTGTGAAAATTGTGAAGCAAAGGGATTTTCTCAAGAAGAAGCAAGAGTAGAAAGAGCTTTGAGTGTAAAAGCTTGAATGAGAAAAGCTAGGGTTCTTATAGATTGCTGGCGACGGTTCGGAACTGGTAATGGCCGACCAATGACTGACATGCATTTAATGCCTTGACAGCTGGACCCACGGGATATTTCGTCGCATACGTCATAATCGGGCTCCCCGTGACATCATTACCCATCTAGTCAGAGTTCGGAAATTCATATCGTTTCTTGCCATCTTCTTTCCGAGAAACGAGAAAACTATCTGTATACGGTCAAAATCGAGTTTACCCTTCGTATGACTAATCGAGATTGGAACATAATAGGACAAGGTTCGAACTCGTGTAATATTGAACTGTGATGCGAGGTTTGAGTGACGAGCTCGTAACCTAGAAACCGATCGAGATCGGGACCGTCCAAGATCGAGACCGAACAAGATAGAGATCGAGCGAGACCGAGGGTAGCTTATCGAGCCAAAAAACATAAAGTCGGAATATCCACAATTGGGCGAGAAGCACGGCGAAAATCCTGGCGCATATCAAGGATAGGCCAATTAATTAACCTATCATGAGATTCCTTACTGTATTTAAAATTATATCAAGAGTAGGACTTCCCTACTATATAAAGGTGGTCTAATCATTTGTAGAGAACATGACACTTTACGCAATAAAAAGCAATACTCTGCCTTCTTTCAGCTTCCAATATTTTTTCACTCTGTTCATATACTAGCGGAACCTTCACCGGGTTCGAGGGTGACCTAACTCGAGGGCCAAAGCTATACGATTTGTTTGGTTTGCATTTATTTCTTTCTACAGTCAATTTCAAAATCAATTTATATGTTTTCTTAGTTTGTGCCAAATTATATTACGTATCCTTAGAGCCACGTATAAATTCAATTGTTATCCGTTTTTAGGGTAAACAGAACTCGTTGTATTTTTAAAGTTATGGATTTATATTGCTATATATTGCAATATTAATAAATGTTTACACATATATTTATGTTCTGCACCAAAAGTATAAGGTTCAGTTGAACCCGGTACCGATACTCCTCTGGGTATCCGGCGAAATGTTTGAGGTACACGCAAACTGACGAAGACACCATCATCGCAAGAAAAATTAAATAAAACGGTAGTATCGGAGAAAACTCGCGAGCGTTTAGATAGTACTCACTTCGTCTTTGACCGAACAAAAAGCTTTTAAAAAAGTTATATTGAAGATTGTGGTTTAAAACATAATGATATACGCATTCTTGTGGTTGTAAAATTTTATTATTAAGAATTAATTGTCCTTTAAAGTTAAATTATTTTCTCATATATATACGTGTTATTTTGTTTTTAGAAAAATAAAAAAAGTGTATCGCATAAAATAGGAGAGAAAATATAATTTTTTGAATATGAAAATAACTCTTTTCATTAAGGTTTCTGCAATTAAACGAAATCGTCTAATTTATTTTGTCACATTTTAGGATTGATCTCCCATAAGTTTTGTTCGAATTAACATTATGGCCTTCTAGAGAGCACACCCTCGAGTGCTCTCTCTTCGTATTAACTTTTTGGAAAAGGAGTTTAAGTTTTATATAATAACGGAATAAATAGAATTAATTTACATACAAGTAAATTACAAGAAAAAATCTACACTAAAAAGTGAATTGATAACTTGAGGAAAAGTGCGTAATTTACAGTCAAATTCTTACACTGAAGTTTTATACATATTTTATATTGGTAAGTGCATAAAATTGAAAATTCAAAATAATATGGATACATAGCCCACAAGTAAAATTCAAATTAATGTCAGGAACAGTACAGTCATGCTTCGTAACCCACAAGAATTGATTTGTGGAAAGTGATAACAAAGTCTGGGGCCTCCAAAGAAATCTATTCTAGATTTTGTGGTACTAATTGGAAAAAGAAAGGAGTGGCGTCGTCTACATTCTTGACCTTACCAATTTTAGTTAAGATGTTTACATAATCTTTATTAAAACCCAAGGCTTCAGTCTTCACTGCGTAATTATTTTATGTTTGTTTGGAAAACAATATGTTGTAAAAATTGTTATGGAGAATAGGAGTTAACTTGAGGCGTGTCAAGGACACTGTCCTTATGGATATTTCGCCCACACAATAATGAATAAAATTAGGCGTATCCCCTAGGAATTCAACAAGGTCTTCCAGTTATAAAGCTGGGAACAGAACTAGCAGAAAATTCAAGAAAGAAATACAACATATAGAAAGAAAAAGATGATTCAGAAAGTTTTGTTATAAAGTGTGTATTTAGCTCTTCAAAGACTATGTTTATATAGGTATTTCTCCAACGGCTAGATAACGGCTAGTTTGACTCTATTAAATATAAAATAATTTACTAACTAATAAGTAAATGTAAATAATATTTCAAAGAGAAAAGGTTTTCAAACCAAGATGGACATTACCTTTTGAGATATCACGACCCCAAATTCCCTTTGTAGGATGTCGTGATGGCACCTAGTGTGTAAGACTAGGTAAGCCTATCAATTCAGAATAATTAAATATAGATCTGAAATTAAATCCTTAACAGTTGAATAAAAAAGAACTGCAAATTAAACCAATACAACTCTCAAAACCAGGTAGAAATAAGTCACAAGCTTGTAAGAATTTATTCTAAGTGTCTCTATACACCAGAGTCTAAAGAGAATGAGAAAAACAACATAATAAGGATAGAAGGGGACTCTGAGGTCTGCGGACGCTGGCAGATATATCTTAAAGTCTCCGTGTACGACTAGTTCGCTGATACTTGGTCTGATAGAAAGTACCTGGATCTGCACAAAAAAATATACAAAAGCGTAGTATGAGTAGACCACAGCGATACCCAGTAAGTGCCAAACCTAACCTCGGTAGAGTAGTGACGAGGTCAAGTAAGGCCCTACTGGAAAAAATAAAAGACATGGTGAAAAGTTTAACAATATAATAATATTAAAATGATAATGGAAATGAATCAAGTAAGTAGTATGTCACAATTTAACTACACAGAATAAGAGTAAATAATACTTCGCGGAAGGAAAACAGAACTTTAAAGAACATTCCAAAATAACCAAAGGCAAATGCAACCATAAAGAAATATCAACAAGGGCACTCCCGAGGTACCGCCTCGTAGTCCCAAATTGTAACGACCCAACTTGTCGTTTTAAGAACTAACGCCCCGTTCAACGACTTAAGGTCTTGAGCAGCTTCGTATTATGTGTATCGACTTGCATGCACGGTTGAATTCGGTTACCGGATGATTCGGGGTGATTTGGGATACTTGGTCCCTAAAACGGAAGCTTAAGTCTTAGGATTTTGACCATAGTCGGAAATGTGTGAAGACGAGTTCGAAATGGAGTTCTGTCGGTTCCGTTAGCTCCGTTGGATGATTTTGGACTTAGGAGTATGTCCGAAAAATTATTTGGAGGTCCGTAGTGGAATTAAGCTTGAAATGGCGAAAGTCGAATTTTTTAAAAGTTTGACCGGGGGTTGACTTTTTGATATCGGGGTCGGAATCCTATTCTGGAAATTTGAATAGCTTCGTTATGTCAATTATGACTTGTGTGCAAAATTTAAAGTCATTCCGAATGATTTGATGTGTTTCGGTACAAGATATAGAATTTGAAAGTTCAAAGTTCATAGATTTTGATTTGAGGTGTGATTCGTCGTTTTGATATTGTTCGATGTGATTTGAGGTCTCGAGCAGGTCCGTGTTATGTTATGGGACTGGATGGTGTGATTGGATGGGGTCCCGAGGGGTTCGGGTGAGTTTAGGGGTGGTTTCGGACCATTTCTAGGCCATTTAAAGCTGCTGATTTTTGGCTACAGCAGTGTGCTATGCAATCGCGTGGAATTGGCCGCGATCGCGAAGCACAAAATGGGGGGAAATGGCCAGTGAATCGCGGTCGCGAAAGGCCTTTCGCGATCGTGTAGAGGAAATTTTCTGCTGCACTGACCCGATTTTGGAAGCTTATATCTCGCAATCTATAAAGAATTTGGAGATGATCCAAAAGCAAAAGTTGTAGATATTTGTGTCTAGTTTTCAAAAAGATAAACCATTTGTCATTTGGAGTTATGTACAAAACGTTATGTTAGATAAACTACAAGTTGTTCGCAAAGAGTTTGAAAATCTCTGTTGCATAGGGCCAACTTTGGAAGCTTATATCTCGAAATATATAAGGAATTGGGAGATGAGAAACAAATAAAAGTTATAGTTCTTGGAATCTAGTTTTCATAAAGTTAAACCATTCATCATTTGGAATTTTGTACAAAGAGTTATGACCATTATACTAGAGGTTGTCCCGAAGAGTTGGGGAGTTTGTTTTTCGCGATCGCGAAGAGCAATTTTGGGGCTGAAAATTTTTTTGCTTCACGATCGCAAAGAATTTTCCGCGGTCGCGAAGAGTAAATACCTAGGCAGTAGCTATATTTCGAGATTTCAACCATTTTCAACATATTTGGAGCTGTGGAGCTCGGATTGAAGCGATTGTTTAGGCGATTTTCACCATATGGATTGGGGTAAGTATTCTATATCCTAAATTGATTATACTTCATGATTATATGGTTATATTCATCATTTATTTCGAATTTAAATGGAAGAAATAAAGATTTCTGCAAAATCTTCCAAAAACGAAAATTTAAGATTTGGAGGTCGAGTTGTTATTGGAATTTGATAAAATTTGTATAGTTGAACTCGTATCGGAATGGGTGTTCGGATTTCATGAAAATTATGTCGGGTTCCGAGGGGCAAGCCCCGTGTTGACTTTTGTTGACTTTCTGGAATAAATTTTTAAGTCGACGTATTATTATCCGGAATTGTTTCTTATGCATTTTAATGAAGTTATACAATTAATTTGGATAGATTTGGGCGGTATGGAGGTCAATTCAAGAAAGAATGCAATTTTGGAATATCGGCATAACTTCAAAAAGGTAAGTATCTTGCTTAACCTCGAGTGGGGGAATTACCCCTTAGGCATCGAGTCTTATGTGCCATTTGTAAATTGTAAAAAGCCGAGTACGCGAGGTGACGAGTACGTACTCGGGCTTATATGTGCAAATTTTCTTGGTTTGAAGTTTTAAGCATTCTTATGTATTAAATTAGATAATTGTTGGCATTAGTAAATCCTTGAATTATCATGCCTCGTTCCTTGTTTGTCAAATTTGTATTTTATATAATAAATTTAGTGTTATTGTCACTTGAATTGTTTCGCGAATTCCATGTGTTTATTGATTTGATATTTTCTTGGAATTAAATCCAGGATGGAACCCTTATCTGCAAATATTTATTAATTAGTTTAAATTGAGGAGTTAATATAATTATCAAGAATTTGGATTAATTAAGGTGTTGCCCTATACTGAGTATTTTTCACCTCTGTTGATTGTTTTGAGGTTTATTATACTTTGTGTAGAGCCTTGGGCTATTTGTTGACAAATTTATTGATTCTGCTACATATTTGGAATTTGGTTGTGGTTAGTGGAAATTGCGATATGAATTATTGTATTGTGTTGTTGTTTAAACACTCTCCTTGATGTTATTTATGCTTCCTACCTTGCTTGTTAATGATATACATGTGCTTGGTAAGGAAGAGTGTAAAGCACGAAGGTTGATGCCGTGCCATTTGAGAGTGTAAAGCACGAAAGGTGATGCCGTGCCATTTGAGAGTGTAAAGCACGAAGGGTGATACCGTGCCATTTGAGAGTGTAAAGCACGAAGGGTGATGCCGTGCCATTTGAGAGTGTAAAGCATAAAGGGTGATGCCGTGCCATTGAGAGTGTAAAGCACGAAGGGTGATGTTGTGCTATTTCATTCATATTATCAGGTGAGGATGAGAGTAAAAGCACGAAGGGTGATGCCGTGCAATTATTTTTATGTTATCATATATTCATGGCATGAAGGGTGGTTCCGTGCAGGTGGGACGAGAGACATACATTATATTGTGATATCGTTTTGTTGTGTATACATTCATGCCTTTATCTTGAGATGTTATTGTGCACCTATGTTTTCTGTGTGACTTGTAGTCGTTGTTGCTTCATGTGTGCCTCCACTTTATTTCTTTTATTGTTATTGGCATTTCTCCCACCTAGTTGGTACTATTATATGTCTGCACAGTAAGGAAGATATAAATGCACGAAGGGTGTTGCCGTGCCAATTGATTTGAATCAAATATATATATTGGGTGAGAATGAGCTAAGTGTACGAAGGTATTGCCGTGCCATTTGATGTGATATGTTGAATGTATTCTTCACGCCAGGAAAGTTAAATGAGGCGTCACGTGGTGACTTTTCTTCGAAAGAATTATATTAGAAAGATATTTATTTGAAAGAATTATATTATAAAGATATTTACTTGAAAGAAGTATATTTGAAAGATATTTACTTGAAAGAATTATATTTGAAAGATATTTACTCGAAAGAATTACATTCGAAAGATATTTACTTGAAATAATTATATTCGAAAGATATTTATTTGAAAGAATTATAGTCGGAAATATATTTATTGAAAAGGATTATATTCCAGAGAGTTTTATTGAATAACTTAGATAAAAGATGTATATTCTGAAGGACCTGATTAATTGGTTGTACCTGTGTTTATTACTCGTTTGAGCAATATTTATGGTGTTCTTGTTATCTTGCTGTTTAAATCACTAGTTGATTGATATTGCTATTACTGCTATTTATTTTCTATTATTTTTGCATGCTATATTGCACAGGTTATAAGACTAGTGAGTGTCTTGACTGTACCTCGTCTCTACTCCATTGAGGTTAGTCTTGATANAGTTTTATTGAATAACTTAGATAAAAGATGTATATTCTGAAGGACCTGATTAATTGGTTGTACCTGTGTTTATTACTCGTTTGAGCAATATTTATGGTGTTCTTGTTATCTTGCTGTTTAAATCACTAGTTGATTGATATTGCTATTACTGCTATTTATTTTCTATTATTTTTGCATGCTATATTGCACAGGTTATTAGACTAGTGAGTGCATTGACTGTACCTCGTCTCTACTCTATTGAGGTTAGTCTTGATACTTACTGGGTACCGACCGTGGTGTATGCATACTACACTTCTGCACATTTTTGTGCAAAACTAGGTATTGGAGATATCGGACTTGAGCAGAGTTAAAGCGGGATCGTAAGAATTCAAGGTAGAGCTGCTTGGTCGTCGCAGTCCCTTGGAGTCTTTTCATTTCATTGTACTGTTAATTTTTAATCAAACAGTATTGTATATTCGGTCCTCGTGATCATTCCATGTATTCAGTTAGAGTTCGTGACTCAGTACTACCAGTCTTGGGAGGTTGTATATTCATATTTATTTCGCTGTTAGTTTTTATTTTTAAAAAAATGGCTTCAAAATGTGATAGAAATTGGCTTACTTAGTCTTAGAGACTAGGTTCCATCACGACGCCTATGGTGGGATTTTGGGTCGTGACACAAATCATAAATAAATTCATAATATCTCATTTTCTTATATCACCGCGGGAGCCTTCACAATAAACTTTAAAGAAATTATTTTTTTCGAAATAGCATCCCGCATTTTAACCACCCTTATCACACCGCATGACTTCTAGTAGTTCCCCTACTAGCCACGCGTATCAAGCCACCCTTATCTCACCGCATGTGTTTCAACCCCCAGAACTTATATCACTGCATGCGTATCAATATCACAATTTGCACTTCAAGTGCCCAAATATTTTAACTTGCCAAAATAAATCAACAACAATAATATTTTCCACAATAAGGAGCTCAAGGCTCAATCACAATGAGTACAAAAATCTCACAAAATATTCGGGAATGAATAACTCAAAAAAAATAATATTTCACAATTTTTAACACGTAGCCTCAATACCAAATTTACAAATGTCAACCACTTTATATTAATAATAATTCAATTAAGAAATTCAACCTTCGATAAGACATAACCTTCTACATTTAGTCCATGTACACACTCGTCACCTTGTGTACACAAATTTCAACACATCACATTAATATCAATCCTAAGGAGAACTTCCCCCACACAAAGTTAGACAAGTCACTTACCTCAAACCACACTCAATCAGTCAATAAGAATGCTTTTCCCTCAATTTTCCGACTCCGATCGTCTCGAATCTAGTCATTATTAATTTGATTCAATCAATATAAATTATAGAAATTAATTTCATATGAAAATACCGATTTTTCAGCAAAAATCCAAAATTTATCTCAAAATCGCATATGGTCCCCACGTCTCGTAATCCGACAAAACTCACAAAATCCGATAACTCATTCAATTACGAGTCCAACCATACTAGTTTCACTCAAATCCGACTCCGAATCGACATTTAAAACCCAAAAATATGTTTTATGAAATTTCTACAATTTTCCACAAATGTCCATCTTGAAATACTAATTAAATGATGAAAAAAATTATATGTTCATGTATATTAACCAAATCCGAGTTAAAATCACTTACTCCGATGAATTTCTTGAAAATCCCACGAAAAATCGCCACCAACCGAGCTCCCAAAATCCAAATATGAAATAATACTCTAACCCTCATTTATAAAGTACAAAACTCTGACCTCCCATTATGCTGACCGCACATTTCTATTGTCGTCCGCACATTTCCAAGTTCCGCGGCCGCGGTCCAAATTGTGTGGCCGCACTTCAGTGTGACTGCACTACTAAGCTTTGGTAAATTGACCATAACTTTCCGTACAAATGTCCAAATGATTAATGGTATACCTTTCTGGAAATTATACTCAAAGGGATACGTCTTTCGTTTTTTAATCATCTCTAAATTCCTTGTAGATTAAAAGATATAAGTTTTCGAAGTCGGACCATCGAACCTGAAAATCTCCTTTCTGCTGCCGTGAGAGAAATTCTGCGGACCGCACAATTTCAACTGCGGACTGCACAATTTCAACTGCGGTCCGCACAATTACCACTGCCTCCGCACTTTGGGAGTTTGCGGCCGCACATCCGCACTCCAAAATGTGCCCTCCGCACTTCAACTGTCCCAAAACATCATCAGAGTGCCGAAATGTCCAAACTCGCTCAAAACTCACCCCGGAACACACCCGAACCACTCAGAACCCCGTCCGAATGTACCAACAAGTCCTAAAACGTCATACGAACTTAGTCGAAATCTCAAATCACATCAAACAACGCTAAAACCACGGATCATACCCTAATTCAAGCTTAATGAACTTATGAATTTTCAACTTCTACATTCGATGCCGAAACCTATTAAATCAAGTCCAATTGACCTCAAATTTTGCACACAAATCATAAATGACATAACAGACCTATTCAAATTTTCAAAATCAGATTCCGACCCCGGTATCAAAAAGTCAACTCCCCGGTCAAATTTTCAAACTTCAATTTCTATTTTAGCCATTTCAAGCCTAATTACTACAAATTTTCAAATAATTTTTCGGACAAGATCCTAAGTCCAAAATCACCATACGGAGCTATTGGAATCATCAAAATTCTATTCCGGGGTCGTTTTCACATAAGTCAATATCCGGTCAACCTTTTCAACTTAAGTTTCCATCTTGGAGACTAAGTGTCTCAATTTATTTTAAAGCCTCACCGACCCCGAACTGAATACCCCGAAAAGTCAAATAACAGTTATAAAGTACCGAATGAGCAGTAAATGGGGGAACGGGGCTACAACTCTTAAAATGAATGTCGGGTCGTTACATGAGATATCACTAATTTTACAACATAATCAACTCTATTATTAGGTATAAATGTAACTGAAATTGGTATATTTTAAGCTACATGACATCAAATACAAAGTCCAGTATGAACAAGTCAACCTTCATAGTGGCGACCAACAAGGGTTGTAGTGGAGTATTAAGTACTCTTTCATCCTTAACAAGAGGTCTCGGGTTCGCGCTTTGGGTATGAAATCACTTTGTTAGAGAGAGCTTTACCCCCTAATGTAGGACTTTCCGGCACGGATGCAGATATTGGACATCGGATACTAAAGTTCTAGCCTATACTGGTCTAACATAATATGCTGGAAGTTCATACACAGGTTTTTCAATCTCAAGTATATTATGCTGAAAATTTCGGTGTGATAGAGTTCCAGCATAATGCGCTGGAAGTTTATACACAAGTGCAACAATCTCCAGTATGTTATGCTGGAGCTTTCCGGACACGACCCAAAACTAACCCCTGTCGTGATGGCGCCTATCGTGGAACTAGGCAAGCCGACTCATTTCAAAAACAAAATGATATTTTCATTTCAAAGATAATTTCAAGGTTATTTAACATAAAACCTCCATTTAAAGAGTTCAAATCAAAGAAAAACAAAAGTGCGGAAAAGAAAAGCCCGACATCGGGGTGTCACTAGTCATGAGCATATACTATAATCTGTCTAACAATATCAAGGCTAACTCAGCCCGAAAAATAGCTAAATACAACTAGAGGAAGATAAGAGGGAGAAGAGCAGGGGTTGCAATCGCCAAACAGCTACCTTGCTATCTCCAAGAAAATCTGCAACCAGAACACTCAATAACCGCTACAGTATCCAGCTACACCTGGATCTGTACATAAGGTGCAGGTAATAACGTGAGTACGCCAACTCAGTAAGTAACAACAATAAATAAAGACTGAGCAGTAGTGACGAGCAATAAAACATATAACGTTCATATTAGGAAATCTCAGTAAAATACCACATGCTCTTAAAAAATCAGGATTTGAATCAAACATCTCGTTTAAACCCAGTTCCAGTAGAAATCATTTAAAGACATTTTTGCAACGGTTGTTTTTTCAAACAAAGGCTCAATGCAAAGGTGAGAAAAAATGATGAAATCATAAACAGCCCCTCAGGCAAAACATCACTCATATACAACCCCTCGGGCAAACCTCACAGTCACTCGTGCCACTCGAGCATACCTCACAATCACTCTTGCCACTCGGGCATACCTCACAATCACTCTTGCCTCCCAGTCACTC
>AWOL01S0003595.1:140313-157185 GCA_000715115.1 Nicotiana otophora
CCCATTCTTTCCTTAATTTTTCTTCCTTTGATGTTCTCTACTTTTTATCCTTTCATGTTGTATATAGTTTTAATGAAATTCATCAATGGATTTATATCATTTTACTACACAGTTTTAACTTAGTAATTTTCTTTCATGTTGCACAATTGGTGTTCAAATTGAAATTGTCAATCAATAAATTTTGAAGGTATTTGACTCTCCACCATTGATAGCCATTAAAAAACTTTAAAGCTTTGAATTCGAATTTGCATTTTTAAAAACCATTATTTGTTTGGATTGAGTTGTTGCAAATAATTGAGAATATTATTTGGAGTTTTATCTCAATTTTGAGAGCATTTGGTGAAGATTAAACTTGATTTTGGCTTAATTTCTGATTGAAACTCGTCGAAGAAGAAGAAGAAGAAGAAGAAGAAGAACACATGACATACAATATACTTACAAAATTGTATTAAAATTGTATTATAATTGTATGTAAATTGTATTTAAGTTGTATCCTGTTGTAGTTATATATTTCTTTATTTGAATGTTGTATGAAAGTTAGAAAATAGTTGTATAATGTATGAATCATTGTATGAAATTTGTATTCAAGTTAAAAATACTATCTTTTTACATAAAGTTGTTGATATGTATCAAAACTGTATTAAGAGAGGAATTTTTGATTGAAATTTCAGAGGAAGAAGAACACACCACATACAAAATATATACAAATCTTTTACAAAATACATACAGAAGACATATAGTATAAAATTTGTATGGAAATTATATTTAAATTGTATGATGTTGTTGTTGTATTTACCTGGGTAAAAATGATGTATGAAAGTTATAGATAATTTATAAATAAGTTGTATAATATATAATTAGTTGTACAAAATTTATTTTTAGTTTGTATGTTATAGATATATCAAATTTATATCAAATTTGAATATTTCGACATTTAACTAGTCTGGTTTAGGTGTTGTCTATTGTCAATGTCTCTATTGTTTTGGTTTGGCGTTGAGGGACAAACACAAATTGCTGGTCAATGGGCGTTGAATCCAGAACATCACTTTTTGATAAATGCCACTCTACATGATTATTTACTATATATGAATAAAATGAGTGCTAAATTCAAATAATGGAGTTCGAATATATTTATGTATAAATTTTGAAGTGATGATGGAGTTACTTGCTGAGTTAATAATTTGTGTTAGGTTTGCATTCAAGTTTTGGGGCTTCTGTTATATACACTTTTCATCATGTCATGACCCAAAATTCCACTACAGGTGTCATGATTGCACTTAGTCTCTAAGACTAGGTAAGCCGATCTTATAATAACTCAAGCCATTTTTTTGTAAAATAGAAACTAACAACGGAAATAATTACAAATATAACAACCTCCCAAGACTGGTAGTACTGAGTCACGAACTTTAACTGAATACATGAAATGATCTCAAGGATCGAGTACTCAATACTTTTTGAATAATAAATAACAGTACAATAATATAGAAAGACTCCGAGGAACCGCGACGACCAAGCAGCTCTACCTTGAATCCTTGCGATCCCACTCTAACTCTGTTCTAGTCTGATATCTTCAATACCTGGCTCTGCACAAAAATGTGCAGAAGTATAGTATGAGTACACCATGGTCGGTACCCAATAAGTATCAAGACTAACCTCAGTGGAGTAGAGACGAGGTACATTCAAGACACTCACTACTCTAATAACATGTGCAATATAGTATATAAAATAATAGAAAACAAATAACAATAATGGAAACACAAATCAATCAGTGATATCCATAATAGGGCAACAAGAACACCATTAATATTACTCAACAAATAGTAAATACAAGTACACCCAATTAAACCAAGTTCTTCAAATAAATATTTTTCAAATATAATTCTTTCCATAAATCTCTTTCAAACATAATCTCCTCAAATAGGTATCTTTCAAATATAATTCTTTCAATAAATCTGTTCCAAATATAATATTTTGAATATAATTCTTTAATTAAAAGTCACCACGTAACACGTCATTTCATAATCATACAACTACGGGTCTCAACCCATTTTCATATTTTTTTATAAACACGGATCTCAGCCCAGTTTCATATTTCCACGACACTTCATGCCTATAATTAAATCATCATATTTTTTCGGTACCTCGTGCCCTTGTTTCATATCACAACTGAATGGATAATTCACGTGCCAAATATTATTATCATTTAATCACAGCACCTTGTGCCCACATTTCATATCACAACTGCACGGACAATTCACGTGCCAATATCCTCATTATTTACTCACGGCACCTCGTGCCCATATTTCATTTTATAATCCGCCTGACAATAGCCACGGGCTCCCAATTTCAACATAAATCAGATTGTTATCAATTTATAAACAACAAGACAAATTGTACAAGGTATAAAAAAATACAAGAAAATCACAACATCACATAAAATTACTAATGCAACCACTTCACATCATCACATATCATCCCTGACAATAGCACCATTATCTCTCCTATAGCCACCCTTATCACTCCCATAATAGCTTCCATTATCCCTCCGCCCTGACAATATCAATAGCCACCCTTATCGCTCTTATAACCACCCTTATCTCTCCTATAGCCACCCTTATCGCTCTTATAACCACCCTTATCTCTCCTATAGCTACCCTTATCTCTCCTATAGCCACCCTTATCGCTCCGCCCAGATAATATACCAACACACATAACAACAGTGAAATGCCTCCCTTATGCCCATATAATATCAACAGTGAAATGTCACCCTTATGTCCTCAAAATAATAGCTCAATTAACATAATAATTTACACGGAATATTATCACGACAACGTAACAAAATCAATTCATATCACAATTTTTCCAATGGCCACAATCAATTCCAAGGATATAATAAAATTAATTGATTTCACAACAAATAGCCCAAGGCTCCACACAATGTATATAAAACCTCAAAATCAATCAACAAAGATAGAAAATAGTCAGCATAGGGCAACACCTTCATTAATCCAAATTTAGATAATTATATTAACACTTCTTCTTAAGCTTGCTTAATTAATTATTTGAGACGAAAAATTCATAATGAAATTAAATTCCAAGAAATATCAAATCATCAAATTCACGAAATCCACATAATTATACAAGTAATAATCACCTCAAATTGTCATACAAAAACAAATTCAACGAACGCGAATTGAGGTATGGCAAGTAGATAATTTTATAAATGTCAACAATTATTCAATTTATTACACAATAATGCCTAAGACTTTAAACCAATAAAATATGCACATATAAGCCTGAGTACGTACTCGTCACCTCGCGTATACGGCTTTTCATATTTTACATATGGCACATAAGACTCGATGCCTAAGGGGTAATTCCCCCACTCGAGGTTAGGCAGGACACTTACTTTTTTGAAGTTAGGCCGATATTCCAAAATAGCCTTCTTGCTTGAATTGACCTCCGAACAGCTCAAATCTATCCAAATTAATTGTATAATTTCATTAAAAATCATCGAAAATAATTTCGGATAATAAAATATCGATTTAAAAAATTATTCCAAAAAGATAACAAAAGTCAACGCGGGACCCGCCTCTCGGAATCCGGCATAATTTTCATGAAATCCGATCACCCATTCCGATACGAGTTCAACCATACTAAAATTATCAAATTCCGATGTTAAATGGACCTTCAAATCTTAAATTTTCGTTTTTGGAAAAGTTTTTACAAAAATTCCAATTTCTTCCATCTAAATCCGAAATAAATGATGAATATAGACATGGATTTATGAAATATAATCACTCTTGGTTATAGAACACTTATCCAATGAATTTCTTGAAAAAACCCACGAAAAATTATTACAAACCGAGCTCCCAAGGTCCAAAAATGAAATAATAACCTAAGTCTCGGTTATACAGTACATTCTCTAAACTCACCATGTGTGGTCCGCATAATTCCAAGTGCGGCCGCACTCTCTTGGTGACTGCACTGCCAAGCTTTAGTATTTTGGCCATAACTTTCTCTATAGATGTCCAAATGATAACTTCTTTACCTTTTTAGAAACTAGACACAAAGGGTTACAACTTTTATTTTTTAATCATTTCGAAATTCCTTGTGGATCAAAAGATATAAGCTTCCGAAATCAGACCATCAAATTTGAGAGTTCCTGAGTGCGGCCGCACACAAAATTGTGGGGTCCACACACTCCTCTGCGGACTGAAGTGCGGCCGCACCAAAATTGTGCGGTCCGCACAATTCCCCCGAGGTCCGCATTTCCTTTTTGCCTCAGCACTCCCGAAACTCACCTGGAATCTTCCGAACACAAACCATATATGAATTTCAATCATAAAACACGCCACGGACCTGCTCGCGCACTCAAAACACTGAAAAGCGGTCGTATTGACCCGATATTGACCATAGCCGAACTCTCAAATTCCTTAACTTTACTAATCTCTCAACCAATGATCCAAAAATACACCCAAGCTCCTCGGGACCTCAACCAAATATATCAACACGTCCCAAAATACAATACGAACTTAGTGGAGGCTTCAAATCTCGTCAAACAACATCAAAATTACAAATCGGGCCTTGAATCGAATTATGAGTTTTCGAATCTCCCAACTTCTATGTTTTGCGCCAAAATATATCAAACCAATCCGGAATGACTTCAAATTTTGCACACAAGTCATAAATGACATAATGTAGGTATTTCAATTTTCAGAATCGGATTCCGACCCCAATATCAAAAAGTCAACTCCCCGATTAAACTTCCAAACTTAAATTTCTATTTTAGCTATTTCAAGCCTAATTTAGCTACATGCTTATTTTCGGACACGCTCCTAAGTCTAAAACCACCATACGGAGCTATGAAATTATCAAAACTCTATTCTGGAGTCGTTTGCTCAGAAGTCAACTCTCCGGTCAACTCTTTTCTTTTACGCTTCTTAAATAAGAATTATTCATTTTATTTAATTCTGAATCTTCAGTAAATCAAACTCGACCACACCCGCGGGTCATAATACATATTGCGAAGCTGCTCGAGACCTTAAGTCACTGGACGAGGCGTTAATTCTTAAAACGACAAGTCGGGTCGTTACATTCTCCACCTCTTAAACATACATTCGTCCTCGAACGTGCCAAGAATTTTTCTGAGAACATTAAATTACTGAGTGTATTCTTATACACATACTCGCGGGTGATTTTATGTTCCGAAATTTATTATGGGTCCGACAACACCATCTCAATTGAGATTATTTCTTTTCCTCATTCTTATAAGCTTTAAAGCAAAATCCCTAACTCTCCAATCATTTCCAAAATGCCTGATTTTCACTTCGACGCACGGTATTAGTCTAAACTGGCTATAGCAACTCGTGC
The DNA here is from genome assembly GCA_000715115.1 of Nicotiana otophora. Classification (NCBI taxonomy): domain Eukaryota; kingdom Viridiplantae; phylum Streptophyta; class Magnoliopsida; order Solanales; family Solanaceae; genus Nicotiana; species Nicotiana otophora. The sequence goes on from AWOL01S0003595.1 coordinate 145,687, forward strand.
ATATGCACGCATCAACCTTTTTGATAGTGTTGAAGTACTCTGGGGTGTTACATTCTCCCCCGCTTAGGATTATTCGCCCTTGAACACATAACATAACTTTTCTCTTCTTTCGCACATATCAATCTCCCATTTGTTTTTCTAACTCCCAAATTTTTCAAAATTTTTGGGCAGAGTCTCCCCTGTAATTGGGCCTACCCACCTGCTAGAGTAACACCAAAACAACTCCTAACAACACATCCACAACCCAACAAAGCACCACAATGTATATATCAATAACACTAATCTCAGCATTACAAGCACTGCATTATCATAATGATATCAGGACATGAAATACATCATATATATGTCCATCACCGTTTCTTTGGTCTTAATAGTTGTTCATAATCGATTACAACATCGCCAATTAACCTTATATTAACCAAAACCTCGTTTCGAGTTTTCACAACACTGATAGAAAAATGTGAGGCATGAAGACCTCATGACTATTTATCCGACTTAATGAGTCACATTTAACGCCGCCTGGGCACTCACCTCATAGGCTAAAACTCAATAATTACAACACAATTATGGCACAGAAACACATAAATGAATTATCACATAAGCCTATCAGGCATAACTCACTATTAGTACTATAGTACAAATTAAACTTCACAAAATGGAGAATTTAAACTCATAAATATTTCACCACAAGGACCTCGTCCTTATATAACTTTCACCGCGGCTTGTAGCCCGGTTTAAATATTTCACATCATATAAAAGTGCGAAGATCTCGTCCTCAACTCTGAATCACAAGTATTTTGCACATTGTGCCAACCGAAATTTCAATTTTCTTTCTTTCTTTCTTCTTTTCAATATATTTCATAAATAGTTTTCACAACACATAATTAACCCTCATACTGGTAGGGCATATAATTCATAAAAATTGGAATCAATTATTCCGAAACATATTAAACCCACTGTAATGAATAATAAAAATTACTTTTGGACTTATAACCCTCAATGGTGTACAAAAATAAAATGACAGACACTGGCTCACATCTCCAAATCTCCCAACAGGGATAAACATATAAATGGGTCACAAAAATTACGAAACTCACCCATAAGCGGAGCATAATAGGAGGACACACCTCAATATTCAGAACCAAATTAAATTAAAGGAAAATATCCTTTTATAACAAAATTGTACTTGTAACGACATCATCTGGTGTATCGGCCTCAGCCAAATCATAGCGATCATATCAATGGGTCAAGTCTCCACCTCTTAGGCGTCCTCTACCCGCCTGTCCTCCACCTCTAACTGACTATGTACGTGGAGTATTAACTAGAATAAAGCTTGTAGCTTGAGTGCTCTGATGAAGTCTACCCCTCCCAAGTCTGGGACAATCTCTCACGACGTGCCTAGTATCACCTCATTCATAACAACCCATGTGAGGTCGCGATTGCTCGTACTGAGTTTGTGCCGGATAATTTGAATAACCATTATAGGAATCTCATGCGGGGTGGTACATCATAAGAACTTACTGGAGCACTCCGAGTAATTTGATGTGCAAACTGAGCTGATGTGCAGGCTTTAGTATTTTGGACATAATGTTTTCTACAGATGTCCAAATGATGACTTATTTACTTTTCTGGAAACTAGACACGAAGGGTTACAACTCTTATTTTTTAATCATCTCAAAATTCCTTGTGGATCAAAAGATATAAGCTTCCGAAATCGGACTATCGAATCTGAGAGTTCCTGAGTGCGGCCGCACACTCCTCTGCGGATGGAAGTGCGGCCGCACCAAAATTGTGTGGTCCGCACAATTCCCCTGAGGTCCGCACTTTTCTTTTGCCTCAGCACTTCCGAAACTCATCTGGAACCTTCCGGACGCAAACCATATATGAATTTCAATCATAAAACACGCCACGGACCTGCTTGCGCACTCTAAATAATGAAAAGAGGTCGTATTGACCCGATATTGACCATGGCCAAACTCCCAAATTTCTTAACTTTACTAATCTCTCAACCAATGATCCAAAAATATACCCAAGCTCCTCGGGACCTCAACCAAATATACCAACACGTCCCAAAATACAATACGAACTCAGTGGAGGCTTCAAATCTCGTCAAACAACGTCAAAATTACAAATCGCGCCTCGAATCGAATTATGAGTTTTCGAATCTCCCAACTTCTATGTTTTGCGCCGAAACGTATCAAACCAATCCGGAATGACTTTAAATTTTGCACACAAGTCATAAATGACATAATGTAGGTATTCCAATTTTCAGAATCGGATTTCGGCCCCAATATCAAAAAGTCAACTCCCCGGTTAAACTTCTAAACTTAAATTTCTATTTTAGCTATTTCAAGCCTAATTTAGCTACGGGCTTCCAAATAATTTTACGTATGCGCTCCTAAGTCTAAAACCACCATATGGAGCTATTGAAATCATCAAAACTCTATTCCGGATTCGTTTGCTCAAAAGTCAACTCTCCGGTCAACTCTTTTCTTTTAAGCTTCTTAAATAAGAATTGTTCATTTAATTTAATTCCGAATATTCAGTAAATCAAACTCGACCACACCCCACGGTGCATAATATATATTGTGAAGCTGCTCGAGACCTTAAGTCACTGAACGAGGCATTAATTCTTAAAACGACAAGTCGGATCGTTACACATCCTCCACAATATGTCTCCCCTCTCACTAGGAGAGACATGTATATCTTCATAATAAATTACTATGGAGAAAACATATGAAACTATACAAATCATCCCCAACCAACTCTTAAAGCAATGAGATCAGAAAAATAATTTAAAGTGTGAATAGAATAAGTGTTGAATTCAAATTATCCACATCACGTCTAGTAATTAGATTATTTGTGCATTGACCTTCTCAAAAATAACGTAACTGAATCTCCTAATTTAAGACAATAATAATAGATTTTATATAAGAAATTAGGATAATTTTGGTAAATAAATTTTGTATATTGTATAGGAAGGAATCCCAATTTTCAGCCAAACCATTTCTTCCCGCCCAAATACTCCCCCTGACCCACTTGTCTAAACCCTAAAAATCCAAATTACATTGCATTTTGCTTCCCACAGAATACAGAGCAGAACAGTGCCGAATCCGCCGCCATGGAAATCGAAGAGGCTATTAACGAAGTGGAAATGGAACCCATAGCAGCGGTGGCGATACCGAAGGAGCCGCCGAAGATAAAGCGGCTGGAGGAATCAGTAGTGAACAGAATCGCAGCTGGGGAAGTAATCCAACGGCCAGTATCTGCAGTAAAAGAGCTCATCGAAAACAGCTTAGATGCTAATTCCACCTCTATCTCCGTCGTCGTTAAGGATTCCGGCCTTAAACTTATCCAAGTTTCCGACGACGGCCACGGCATCCGTTACGAAGATTTACCCATTTTATGCGAGCGGCACACGACGTCTAAGCTGAGTAAGTTTGAAGATTTACAGACGATTAGTTCAATGGGATTTAGAGGTGAAGCTTTAGCTAGTATGACTTACGTAGGTCACGTAACTGTCACTACTATTACCGACGGCCAGCTGTACGGATACAGAGCAACGTATAGAGATGGTTTAATGGTAGATGAGCCAAAACCTTGTGCTGCTGTTAAAGGTACACAGATAATGATTGAGAATTTATTTTATAACATGGCGGCGCGAAGGAAAACCCTAGAGAATTCTTCGGCCGATGATTATCCGAAAATTGTTGACCTAATTAGTAGGTTTGCAATTCATCACATTAATGTGAGCTTCTCTTGTAGAAAACATGGAGCTGGTAGAGCAGATGTTCACAGTCTAGCTACTTGTTCGAGGATTGATTCGATTAGATCTGTTTATGGAGTTTCAGTTGCTCGAAATCTGATGAAATTTGAAGTTTCTGATACTGGTTTTAAGATGGATGGTTTCATTTCTGACTCGAATTATATTGCAAAGAAGATAACTATGGTTCTTTTTATAAATGATAGGCTCGTTGATTGTAGTGCTTTGAAAAGGGCAATTGAAATTGTATATACTGCAACATTGCCTAAAGCATCGAAACCTTTTATATACATGTCAATCGTTTTGCCACCTCAGCACGTTGATGTGAATGTACACCCAACAAAGAGAGAGGTAAGCCTTATGAATCAAGAATTCATCATTGAGAAGATACAGTCTGTGGTAGAGTCGAAATTGAGAAGCTCGAATGAGTCGAGGAGATTCCAGGAACAGACCATGGATTTTTGTTCTTCAAGTCCAGTGGCCACAATTAAAGATTCCAGTAAAGATTGTCCGTCTTCATCTGGGATAAAGTCGCAAAAAGCGCCACATAAAATGGTACGAACGGATACGCTGGACCCTTCTGGAAGGTTGCACGCGTACATGCAAATGAAGCCTCCTAGTAATTCAGAAAGAGGAGGTTCTTGCTTGAGCTCGGTGAGGTCTTCTATTAGACAAAGGAGGAATCCTAGTGAAACTGCGGACCTCACTAGCATCCAAGAACTAGTTAATGAGATTGAAAATGATTGTCACCCTGGTCTATTAGACGTTGTTAGGCATTGCACGTATATTGGGATGGCGGACGAAGTTTTTGCTTTGATTCAACACAACACACACCTTTATCTTGTTAATGTGATTAACTTGAGTAAAGAGCTTATGTATCAGCAAGTTTTACGTCGGTTTGCACATTTCAATGCAATTCAACTGAGTGAACCGGCGTCATTACCCGAGCTAATAATGCTTGCTCTGAAAGAAGAAGAGGGTTTAGATCCACAAGGCAATGAAAGCAATGAGCTAAGAGGAAAGATCGCCGAGATGAATACAGAACTGCTCAAGGAAAAAGCAGAAATGCTAGGGGAGTATTTTAGTGTTTATATCGATTCAAATGGCAATTTGTCTAGACTTCCTGTTATACTTGATCAGTACACACCTGACATGGACCGCATCCCAGAATTTATACTTTGTTTGGGCAATGATGTTGACTGGGAAGACGAGAAAGTTTGTTTTCAGACAATTGCCGCTGCCCTTGGAAATTTGTATGCCATGCATCCTCCATTATTGCCTAAACCCTCGGGTGATGGCTTGAAATTCTACAGAAAGAGAATGCTTTCGAGTGGTTCAGTTGGAACTTATATGGAAAACATAAAGAATGATACCGCGGAGTCTGAATTTGAGGCAGAATTACTTTTGGAGGCTGAAAATGCCTGGGTTCAACGCGAATGGTCGATTCAGCATGTTCTGTTTCCCTCCCTCAGACTCTTCTCCAAGCCCCCTTCTTCTATGGCTAAAAATGGAACTTTTGTTCAGGTTGCATCACTGGAAAAGCTCTACAGAATTTTCGAGAGATGTTAAACATTGGAGAATTTTGACGTGGCTTCCTTGAAGCAAAATGATGTAGATATGTACAGCTTCTGAATTGAGGACTAAATTCCCCTTCCCCTTACCCCTACCCCAAAGAGGAAAAATTAAAACAGGTACGATACATTCCTTTTTGCAGTGAAGATGGCTGGATTAGCTTTTTGTCCTCTACATACCTTCGTTGTGAACAAAAGCAAAATGGAAGGTAATGGAAAGTAAGAGTTCGTTCGTACTCAAATACACTGCTCTGTTAATTGGCATCTCAGACAGGGAAATAGTACCCCCAAAGTTACTCAAATATTGCGGAATGGCTTCTTGAAGAGATTCAGTTAGCCAGAATCTCTTAAATGTGGTTCTCCACAATTTTTGAGTATTTTGATAGTTAGGAGTTGGGAGAAGACTGGAAATTGATTTTGAGTTAGTTCTGAGGATTTAGGGTTTAGATTCATGTACATATTCAAAGATCTAAATTCGCAGCAGTAAAATCACAGAGGCAGTAGCTTTCACATCCACATGATTCTCTTTTAGAATAATTTTGCAGCATGTGTTTCTCATACAATAGTTCATGTGTTTTGCTGCAGTAGATTCATGTGTTTTGCAAATAAGCAAGTTATTTAGTTATTTCATCAAAATATTAGTACATGCATTAACCAGCAGTGAGGGTGTGCAACTGTGCATTGCATATAGCTATGAAATCCTCCAATTTTCGCACACTTGAATGACTACAGTAACCCCTACACTTAAATATAAAACATCCCCACATGTTCATTGAAATGGATTCTTCAATAAAGGTTTACTTTTTCCATTGAGAGAAGGAAATAAAGGAAAGCAGAATTACATAAGTAACCATGTACATGAAACTTCACTTGATAAGCTATAAGAAAGTAAGTGCATAAGCTTCGAGTTTTTCTTCTTATCATCTTTTTACACCGATAATACAGTTCATGTTGTTGTATCTGTCTTAGCCACAACTTATGAAGCTTACTGCAAATAATTTTTGTTCCTCTGCTGTATTATATATAGGAAATATACTTACTGAAAGGCCAACAAATGTCTATGCTCTTGCTGGCTGCTTCCTCAATAGTCACTGTTACCATAGAGGTGCTCTCTGTTACTCTGTTCTCATTGTAGTGTGCCTATGATTATTCTTCGTTGTTAGTTAAGGCGACGTAAAAAGTTTATAACTTTACTAGTAATGCATTCAGGTAAAGCCATTGATTTGAGTCGAAGCTCTAGTTGAAAGGCATTCAAGAGGCTGGGTTGAGATATTAGTCAAGGCCAGAAGCCAGTTTAAGGAGTGTAGGTAGCATTCTTCTCTTTTCTCATTTAGGGAAGTTTAACTTGTAGAAAACATATTTTCAAATGTTATGTCTCTTCATTTGTCTTCCAGCAATCCATTTTGGGATATTGTGTAGTGATTTGTTATGGTTACTTGGCTTCCCACTGATTTATCTTTTCATAGTACAGTCAAACATTTTCATAACAGCCTCGTTTGTTCTAGATAATTTTAGCTGCTATAGCGAAGTGCTGTTATAGAAAACATATGTTATAACATAACATAGTTCCAAAAAACATTGGCTATTATAGTGAAATGTTATAGAAGATGGCTTTTATAGAGAAGCATGAATGTAAAATACGCCGAAAGGAATGCAATGATAGATGTCAAACAGTTGTTTGGTTGATGGTTTTAGGTTATCAGATGTTGAGAAATCTCCTACAAATGGGATTGTTCATAACCTTCAATTCTCATTCTTGATTCTAGTTCTACAGCCTCTACAAGTATACAACAACATACCTAGTATTATCCAACACTGTGGGGTCTGGGGAGGGTAATGTTTACACAGACTTTATCCCTAACTTATGAGGATAGAGAAGCTGTTTGTTTAATTTTTGCTTCTTTCAAACAGTAGAAAAAACAACTTTTGCACTTTTTTAATTTAACCATGTGGTACTTGTAACGCATTTATTTAACTAATTCAGGTTCGGGCCTTGTCATTCAAGGAAGAAGTGCTTCGTACCAGGTTCTCATCGGATTGTGCAGTCTTATTGTCTCTTCGCGCTCATTTAGATATATGTTTGTTTGAGAACTGTTTGAATTTTTGAGCTGCTAATTTAGAATTCAGGACTTAGTATCCTAAATTTTTTTATTCTGCTAATCTTAAATTAAGGACTAAGTATTTTGAATTTCTGAACTGTTAATTTGAAATTAGCACTAAGTGTCCTAAATTTTTGAGCTACTAATTTAAAGTTCAGGACACAAGATTTGAATTTTTGGACACAATTTTCGAACTTTAGGATACGATGTCCTAAGTTTGAACCTTGATGTTTAAACTTAAGGATGTTGTATCCTAAATTTTGAAAAAATTAGCTAATCTTTAAATATATTGTAAATTGTGGATAATATTTTAAACAACATACTTAAAAGTGACTATTTGGTGTCATTTCCACGTCTTTGATACCTTGGCCTTTTAGTTTTATAATTTTAAATTTTCGTTACACTTGTAAGTAAATGTAAGACTAAAAAACCTGATTGATTTGTGAGGAAATGACGCATTTTTTATGTAAAAGTTAGGTATCCTCTTTACCTACGTTGATAATACATTTTCTTAAACTATATTTTATTGTTCTAATACTTTATGCTGTCTCGTTCAATAAGGATAATAGGGCGATAAAATAAATGAGAGTTGGTTTTGCATACGTATAAGACAACAGCGGAGTGCTAATTGCAAGCTACAAGATTAGGGGTTGAGATAGAAGGGTCATCGAATAAAATGTATAATCTCTAATTATATCTAGAAAGTTAAACGGTAATATTTTATTATAATAAAAGGCATGTTTCTTCTTTCTTTTATGGAAAAAGCATTAGTCACCCCTTGCCCTATGGTCAAATTTTTTACACATTTTATTTTTGCGGGGAGAAAGAGGGGTAAGGGATAATAAGATTGTAAAGATAATGTGTAATTAAAAATATGGCCTTAGTTCAAGGGGGTAGTTATGACTTTTTCCTTCTTTTATTTGTTCTAATAAGGTTATAAATTTCTTTATGGGGATAAAAAATTTGGAGAAAGTACAAACTTGCCCATGTGCTACCCGAAGTTGCTTGCTTTTATCTTCTGTTATACTTCCGATTCTTTCATACTCGTTCCATTAGTAAATCTTTTTGTATTTGCCTTTCCCATTAATGCAACTCAAGCGTGAATTGAGCGAATTTCACATGTCAAATTCTTTTGAGACAAATATTCAAATTTATCCTTTTATTTTTTTTACTATGATTTAATACTAGTATTGGCACCCGCGCGGATGCGCGGACACTAATCATGTCAAATATTTAAGTTATTTGGATTATATGTAAATAATCTTAAAATTTAAACTTTCTCGGTAAATAGAGATAATCATTGGATATTAATAAAAAATACTACATGAAAAAAATTAACCATTTCTTATATTTTTCCTTTTTGATACCATTCTCGCCGGTGTCATTGGATCCTAAAAATAGTTAGGAAGCAAAATAATAACTCATATTTATGGCAAAACAATCAAATATTGAGACTATGAATGACTCCTTGGATACGACTTGCCTATTTTACTACTACTTGAACTCTTATTTGGTGTGTTGATATCTCTTAAAAAATATTTCTTTTTTAAAATTTCAGTTTCAAAAACTTTATTTTTCAATAATAATTATTTTTATAATAATGTAAGTGAAAATATTATCCTTAATTCAAAACTCATTTTAGTTGGCTATCTAAAAATTTAAAAAATTCTTTAGCCAGTGAATTTTGTTTTTCAGTATGACTCCATTTTGATATTTGACATTAACCATGTTAAATATATGAGTTATTTGAATTATATGTAAATAACCTTAAAATTTAAACCTTCTAAATAATTATAGATAATCGTTAGATATTAATTAAGAAACACTACATGAAAAAAGACTAACATTTTCTCAAATCTCGTAGTGATAATTTTATTTTTGCACTATTCTATTGGGGTCGTTGGAACCTAAAAATAGCCACAAAGAGAAATAATAACTCATATTTGTGGCAAAGCATAAAGGTTGATACAATATAAACGATTCTTTGATTACGACATGATCTTTTACTACGACTTGAACTCTTATTTGGTATGATATTATCTTTCAAAAAATATTTCTATTTTGAAATTCCAATTTATAAAACTTTATATATATTTCAATAATTATTATCTTTATAATGATGCAAGTGAAGATATTATCCTTAATTTAAAATTCACTTTAATTGGCTATCTAAAATTTAAATAATTTTTTAGCCGGAAAAACTTTATTTCAGTATGACTCCATTTTAAGTTTATCGATATCTCTAGCCACAGATTTTGAATTTTTAATACCCTACATATACAAAAATTTTGTTCTTTGAATCATTAAATGTTAAATTAGTTTATTGTTATTATATAACATTGCATATATTGTCTTAAAATTATCAAGTAGTTTATTTTTCGACACCATACTTGGCTTACCCTCAATGCAAACTACTCAAATTGCATTTAAATTCAAATTCAAATATCAGTTTGTTAGTAATATTAATTTTTTAAAAACGACACACAATGTAAACAAAAAGAAAATATTCTAAGATATCCTTATCTTATAATCTATGTATTTGAGTTGAAAAAAATATTTAAAATCGATGAGATTAGTTTCCAAATTTTTTATACTCAACAAAGATGAAACATAAGAAGAAATTCGTTGTCATCTCTTATTTCTAGTTTTTAAATCTTTCATACATTTTTTCAATATTTATTTTCTTTTATCTTATTTTTTATGTCATTCTTTCTTTTGTTGCAAAAAATTAATTTATTTCACTATAAAAGGATGAGTTTTAATAGAAATTGTCTAAATAAGAACTTTATTTATATTTTTATTCTTTGGTTGAAATTCTTTCATATTTTTCTTTTGGATTTATTTAATCAGTCTAAATAGGTGCTCACCCGACCACTTAAATTAAAAAATTAAAGGATGTATAATTTTATATATAATTCATATATAATATGTGTATAATCGTGTGTTATCGGTATATCATCTATTTATATTAGCTATAAAAAGTAAACAATAAATCTGGCCGTATATTTATGTAAATATTCCATAAGATTTCGGTTTTTTGAGTTTATCCATGATATGATTTCTATTATAATAATTTTAAAAACTCTCTACTAATGTTCAAAAATATCTTATCTTTTTATTATCTTTGAAGTATAAAAAAGTAAAGTGTTTTTTCGAAATAATTTGTTTACATTTTAAAAAAATATTTCACGTCATACCAATTTTTTTTTTTAAAATATACTCTTTGTTACACTTGAAAATCGCTATAGAAACTATCAATTAGAAACCAATATCTCTCTTGTTGAGTTCGAGAAAAAAAAAACCTTTCACATAATCTAATGATTCAAAACTAATATTCTTCAATGAAAAAAATATTATACCCTTGCAATATTGGCTTGACTGCAGCTAAATGAAGGGGTTTCACCTTATACCCTTCAATTCCTAGAATGTGGTAAATTAAAATTAATGATAGCAATTGTGTAGCCAAAGTTTTGTTATTTGTTTGATGTCCATTTATACAAATTGACTCTTCAAACAAACATTCTTCAAAAAGAAAAGAAAAAAACAACTTTTTTTTTTAATATTGACTGATTTTTGTGATGTTTCTTTCTCCAGCATGTATGTTTACTTCATTATATATGTAACTAAACTTTTATTTGATTTTAAAACTCTTTTTTGTTATTTGGATAAACATAGACGTGTACCCTATATATTATATTTATTTTAAAAGAAATTCACTTTATTCAAATCTAGCTACAGTGTTTTAAAGAACTTTAATTATAGGATTTTTAATGTTAAAGAGTTTTATAGTTATATGGAGTATTTTATTTTTTGCCAGAGGCGAAGTAGTATTTAAATAATTAGAAAAGATAACAAAAGTTCCTAACATGATTGCATATGATCATTGATCGAATTAAGTATGATAACATGATTAAAAAAAAGATAAATTTTTATTTTTAATTTTAATTCGAATTTTAAAACTTTATCTATAAATTTAAAATTATCTTTTAATTCAAATTCAGTTTTATATATATATATATATATATATATATATATATATATATATATATATATTATTTGTATTTGA
>AWOL01S0003595.1:158069-173914 GCA_000715115.1 Nicotiana otophora
CTTGAAAATCGCTATAAAAACTATCAATTAGAAACCAATATCTCTCTTGTTGAGTTCGAGAAAAAAAATCTTTCACATAATCTAATGATTCAAAACTAATATTCTTCAACGAAAAAAATATTATACCCTTGCAATATTGGCTTGACTGCAGCTAAATGAAGGAGTTTCAGCTTATACCGTTCAATTCTTAGAATGTGCTAAATTGAAATTAATGATAGCAATTGTATAGCCAAAGTTTTGTTATTTGTTTGATGTCCATTTATATAAATTGACTCTTCAAACAAATATTCTTCAAAAAGAAAAGAAAAAACAACTTTTTTTTTCAGTATTGACTGATATTTGTGATGTTTCTTTCTCCAACATGTATGTTTACTTCATTATATATGTAAGTAAACTTTTATTCGATTTTTAAACTCTTTTTTGTTATTTGGATAAACATAGATGTGTACCCTATATATTACATTTATTTTAAAAGAAATTCGCTTTATTCAAATCTAGCTATAGTTTTTTAAGGAACTATAATTATAGGGTTTTAAATGTGAAAGAGTTTTACAGTTATGTGGAATAGTTTTTTTTTTGGCAGAGGTGAATTAGTATTTAAATAATTAGAAAAGATAACAAAAGTTCCTAACATGATTGCATATGATCATTAGCCGAATTAAGTATGATAACATGATAAAAAAGATAAATTTTATTTTTAATTTAAATTCGAATTTTAAAACTTTATCTATAAATTCAAAATTATCTTTTAATTAAAATTCAATTATATATATATATATATATATATTATTTGTATTTGACTAACATAGTCAAATATAGAATAAAGTTACTATATACTATTGACATTTATTAGCTTGCCACTTGATTTACTCAGAATGTCAATTATATATGGTAACTTTATTCCTTTAATATATATAGATTACCATCAGATTTTGAACTCCATTGCGGATCAATGCAAAAATGTTTTTTATTTATTTTATAATGACAGCATAAGATAAGATCCAAAGTATAACGGAGGTTAGATTTGCTCAACTTTAAATAACGCTTAGCCAAATTTGATCCTTTTACCTAAAAATTGTGTTTCTTTCTCCTGCATCATTCTCTTCCCACAACCCCAAGCTCCCCCAAAAGAAAACACAGACCATGTATCTAATCCACTTGCAATTAAAATAAATAATTAAGCACTAATGTTACGTATCAAGAAAACAATGTTTTGATATTATGACTTAAGATTTGGTATGTTTTCTAATTTCGTTTATTTCCCACTTATAATTAATAATTAATTTCTTACTGCTTCCATGAAGGGGCAAATTAAAATGAAAACTATCCATTTTATATAATGTCTATTTCACTTTGACCTTATCTTGAACCAATTTTTTTTCCCGTTGATTTCTTTAATGGTGGGGTACTTAAAACTGTTTTTATATATTAATATTTAGAGTTTAAATATTTCTTTAAAGTTGACGGAAGAGATTACGTTTCGGCACGCAGACAATTCTAAACTAAGCATGGAAAGGGTAAAAGAGATCAGAAGGGTTATTGTGGTATGTGCCTCTAATTTCTTATAATCGATCTGTTTTTAACAACATAAAGTACCTGAAAATTTGTTCAGAGACAAAACATTGACTTTCTATATATAATAACAGACATATAATCCTTAGGGTTGCTCAGTTGGTTTGGAGGGTGGTCATGACCTGTGATCGATTCCCCCCTCAATGTCTTATAGATTGAGTCTGTCGCACATGACTTGCCTAGTGCGGTCATAGGAGGTTTACCCAGTGCTCATCACAGAGTGCTCCAGGGACGGCTCAAAGGATCTCGTGACCTAAGACGAAACCATATTAAGAGGCCCTTAAATTTATTTTATAAAATATTTACACTAACAACAAAATTTACTTTCTAAACAATAAATTAATCATTTAAGACAAAAATAAGCGAATTCAAAAAAAAAAAAAGAGCAAGAAGACCACAAAAAATAAAGTGGTGACTTATTGGATGTTGAGGTCCACAAATTTTGATTTGGCTATCATCACAAATAAGAACATGAAATAAATGTACATAACGTAATAGCTTAAATTTTGAGCATTAACGTTGTCAAAAATATTTATTCCTTATGATCAATTTAAATGATAATTGTAGTTCATTCAATTAAGTAGTACTAATTGGTGAATATCTAAATAAATTGTAAATAACCTAATATAATATGTCGAATTACACTAAAAGAAAATCGGTACATGAATGCTTTTGTTTTCATGCAGTTTGAGAGAACATTGTAAAAGAAACTCATTATGTTGTCGATATATATAACTTAATTCCTATATAAAAAGGATAAAATTAAAATTGAAGATTGAAGCAAATATACTAATTAATCAGTAAAGAAAATTATCATAATTTATGAATTTATTGATATAAAATAACCTCAATCAAATAACAAAAAAATATACTGTAACACTTTTCTTTATACTAATTATTTATATAATTTATATAATATATAGTAATAATAATAATAACAATAAGAATTTAAAATAAATTTGGGGCCTAAGGCGATGGCCTCACTGCCCAAGTCTTTAGAGCCGCCCATGGAGTGCTCACCCAAAGGGCAGAGGGTGTAGTGGTTGCGGGTTCCTCCTTACCAAAAAACAAACCCCGGCATATCAACCTATTCGGCTCAATCAACCAATAGATATTTGTGATATTGTCCGCTTTGAGTCTAGCTTGCACAATTATTTTCAAAGGTCTCACACCATTAAAAGATTCCTATATTTTAGATGCGTACTTTCAATCTTTTTAGATACTAGTTTTTGGGTACGTGCGTTGCACGTGTGTATTATATCTTACAGTATAAATTTTTATAAATTACATAAATATTATTAAAGCATGTGTATGAAGTATAAATAAAGATTGAAGGTTAAATAATGCTAGATGAATTAGCAAGCTGTGAACTCAATATTAACTATTAAGTGTTATGCTATCACAACTTGTTAAATGTCATTACTACCAAAATTAAAATTTCGGACCGGAAGGTCTGAAAACAAAAATAGAGGTTTGGTAGAAACCATAGGAAATACTGATAATAAAGCAAAATGTCAGCTATCTCATTAAAATGTGAAATTTTTTTATTTGTCTGTGTAGCTCGAACTAACGTTTTTGTTTAAATCCCTTTTTGTTAGAAGGCATGTTTGTTTAAATTTCTTTTAAGAAATTTTTGTCATTTTTATGAAATTGCTTTTAGATATTTTTCAAAGCACTTTGAAAACACTTAAAAATCTTGGCAAAAACTTTTAATTATCCAAAAAATAATGTTCTGGAGCGATTTTTGAACTTTTCTCGCTTAGCATGTAATGTCCTAAGAAGTTGATGTGTTCTGAAATTTAAATATAAAGAACTAAAAAAATTAAAATCATCCATCGAAATAAAAATGCCAGGAGTAATTAGAGAAGATTTTTGTTCATATGTAGCACCTCAAACTATTATCCATTACAAAAACATATTGAGAGAGAGAGAGAGATCGGCAAAAATAAAGTATTCTGCCAACAAATCTTAGCCCAAGTTGTTCTCACTATTGAAAATTTGAGATGCAACATAAAAAATAAACATGCCTTGTTGTTATCAACAGATCCTATTGTAAGTTATTCTAAATACAACAAAAAAGAATATGATCATAGGGTTATAAACACTATAGATAAATTGAAATAGCAGCTAAAATATATATAATTTTAATTCTTTCACTGGTAAATACTTTTTTATAATAATAGCCTAGCTTCTTTGTCCTTCAGTATCTCGTTAATTTCTCTTTTCAACAATCTTGAGTATACTTTTATTTTCCATTTTTTGTCGCTTTTATGATATACATTATTCGAAAAAATAAAGAAAATAAAATATTCAACCCATTAAAGCTTTATGCTTCACAAATATCGGCAAATAGCAAATGTTGAAATTTTCAGTTTCCGTTATCTTATATTCTTTTTATTATTTTAAGATTTTTGTGGTCGTTTCTTCCTTACGTATCACTTTAAGAATGCCAATGATTAAGGAGCGACATAACATGCTCCAACACTGAAGTAATACGAAACCTCTTATTGATTGTCACAAATTAGATAATCTAGCAAAGAACATTCTAATTATGAAAATTAATATTTATGCCAATATAATCACCAATTGCAGATAAATGACGTAATATATCATGACAATAGAGACTGAAATTAAAAAATATATGAAAGAAATTAGACCAGCTAGAGAGACTTACTGCTCTATAATTTTTCTCGCTCTCCAGAATAGTTTTCGACCTGTCACTTTCACGAAAACACACATAAAGATAGAATTAGCAATTTAAAATTCATATTGATGATTAAAATAAAATTTCAAAGAAAGAAACAATAAGGTATTCTATCTATCTAAACAATGAACATAACTCGATAATTAAAATATATCTGTTTGGACACTAAAGAACATAATTAGTTTGTTTTCAAGACACTATAAATTATCAAACAACAATTCTAATATCAAACACAAAAACTCAACAAAAAAAAATCGAAACAAATTAAATGTACATTAAAAGGAGAAATTTGAGGAACGATGAAGTATGAAGTATCTACGCATGAAGGCGAATTAAAATAATGAACATAGATGAAACCTTCAAAAGAGTAACTGGTTTAACGCAATCATCAACTCAACAACTTAAATAAAACACTTATAGACTGAAAAGGAGTTGAAAAGTTTATCAAAATTTTAACCTAAAATATTTTGGGCTTTGTATTTAATCTATAAATGTATACTCATTAATTGATACCTATACAATTAATTATTGTATCAACTTATACCTCAGTTTCAATCTTTTCCTTCTTCATATAAAGAGTCCTCTAAACTTAAGTCACTGAAATACTCAAAAGTTTTACCTAAATTATGTAAAAGAGGCTTATGCAATTAAAATTGTTACTAACTTTTTTTAATAAATTTATTAAATTATATAGCTAATAAGGAAATATTTAATATATAAAATTTAGTCGATTTCGAATTCCTAAATATTAGAAAAATAATTCAATAACTATTACTAAATAATAGAAAAATAATTAAATAACTATTGTTTTTAAAAGATAAAAAAGGCGAATGACATTTCACTAATGCATTCGTGTATTTAATATTAGAAAAATAATTAAATTATAATATTAAATTATCTACCTTTTATTCATTGAGCAATAATTAAACATGTGCAACTTTGTCCAATATAAAGTAATGGTACACTAAAATAATTAACGAAAATAAAAGGTAAACAAAACATAAAAAAGAAAAAACTTACCTAACGTATTATGATTTGTTCTAAAAGATCCAAAACGGAAAAGAAAATTAAATGGATGAAAATTAAAAGAATCCTCAATTTAATTGTATATGGCCAGCAACAATCTTCCTCGAAGAGTCATCAAAAGTGATATTTTCCATTTGAACTTTTGATGTTTATGTTCTTTGCTCGATCCTTCGTTTGCTTCATACAAAAGTTTTAATTTTAAACCAATTTGTCTATAATCACTCCTTTAGGTAGTCATTGAGAGGCATAGTCTATTTATTCCCCAAAAAGGAAGCAATTTGTGTTCCTAAAATAAGTAAATACCGAAAGTAAAAAAAAAAAAGAGAACCTAATCTTTCAAGAAGTAAACTCTATTGTTGAAGAATCCTAGTTTGACAAGGTGGGTTGCTCTGATGGTAAGCACCCTCCACTTCCAACCAAGAGGTTGTGAGTTCGAGTCACCCCAAGAGCAAGGTGGGGAGTTCTTGGAGGGAAGGATGCCGAGGGTCATTTGGAAACAGCCTCTCTACCCCAGGGTAGGGGTAAGGTTTGCGTACACACTACCCTCCCCAGACCCCACTAGTGGGATTATACTGGGTTGTTGTTGTTGTTGTTGGCACGTAGCTAGTTGAAACAAGAAAAGATTTCCATAAAGAAAAGATTAAATTCCTAAATATTAGGGATTTCTACATAAATGGCAATTCCTAAGTATTAAGAAATATACTCAAATTACTATTTTGTCTAGTATGAATTCTATATTTAAAAGAGTAAAAAAAGCGAACGATATTTCGTTAAGGGTGTTCGTGCTTTTAATATAGTATAGATTAATGTATGACTTTGTTCGTACACCCAACAATCTCCACCTAGAACTAAGTTTCACGTGGCCCACTACATGATCCATGAGGTCTCTCCCTTGAACAAGTTCCATGCCGCCCATTATTGTGATCTACAGATCAATATTCGAGATTCATCGTTAGAGTATTTATGGCAACCGAAGCTCGCAACTAGCTTCTTTTTGTGTGCGTCTCCAAGCTCGTAAAAGTAAGCAAATTGAGCTATGCACCTTCACCTTGCCATCGCCATACTTATCCCGCTTAATCTGGACTCTAATATAAGCTGTTAGACTTATCAATCCATAAATACTCTTAACATATTGTTATATTATCCGTTTTGGACCAAACCCGTATAGTTTTCCCTAAAAACCCTCACGCCGTTAAAAAATTCTTACACCATATATAGACTTTCAATCTTTTTAACTATGAATGTAGGATTTTATTTGCATACTGAACATAACAACTTGCACTTGAAAGCTATTACTCCCTCTGTCTTGTTATGATGGTATTCGTATGGACAGAGAATTTAAAAAAAGAATTTCTTCTTTCTTTATATTATCGGTACCAATAAAGCAACAAGTGCAAAGGTACGTACTTTCTACTAGCTAGCCTACAATTTTAGAAACAAAGTTGTGGGTTCACTTACAAGTTCTATATCCAAATACAACTGCCGTTATGTTAACAAAATGTAAATGCAAGCATTCACAAATGTAGAAAGAGAGGGAAATAAAGTTGGTGAAAGTATATATGATGTCATGGGAATGGGTTTGTTATTAGGAAAATACAAAAGAGGAGAAAAGGCTGCTGAAAAGGTCTTTCTTTTATGGCCGGCCAACGAATTGTAGTTTTCATGAAATCATGGCGGCTGTAGATGCAACTATGAAGTCAAGGGCATACTTCCGACAGAGACGGATCAAGAATCTAAATTTAATCTGTTCAATGCATTAATTAATTGAACAAATAAATTATTGATTCTAATTTAATATTTATTTAACTTTTATTATATATATATGGCATGCTAAAAATTAAGAATTCAGATGAACCCGTAACGAAAGGCTACAATTGTCATTATTGCTGGCCTGATATTATTCAAGGAGGAATCCTTCAATATTCCCACTTGCCTTTTGAGTATGTCAACTGCTTGTGTGAATATGAAATAACCACCTGAAAAACAGTACTCAAATTAAGAGAACTAGAAGAAAGCTGAAAGCACTTTAAGTTTGTAGAATGTGACCTAATAATAAGTGAAATGAGATAGAAAATTATATACAACTCTAGGCTTGACAGCGTCTAGAGTTTCATGTTCAATTGGTCTATTCTGCACTACCATAGCCACATTCGTCCATCTGAACATCGGAAGGATTTAAATTTTAACAAAGAAAAAAATTAATACTACTATTTTCTCCTCCTAATAGCATTAATAGACAGAATTATTCGCTATCAGTAGTGGTTAGAGATAGTAGATATTTGCTAAAATAATTAATAAGTTGCGCTCAAGCTGAATTGGACATTATGGACATAAAAAAAAAGAGCATTATAATTCACTTCTCTTGGCAGAGGTGGATTATTTATGATAAGTTTTGTGAGTTGAGTTGGAAGTGTTGAACTTAATGTTTTCCACGACAACTATGTTGTTTTGAGACAAAATGAATAAATATATTGAGATAAAGGAAGTATTAACATGTAAAAAAATCTTAAATGTTGGTGAAATTACAAGTAATTACAATTGAAAAATAAGATGAAGAAAAATATATAATTATTCTTCAGGCTGAGGCGCGGATATCTCGCTCTCTTTAAAGAGATTCAAGCCTACTGCGGTAGCATCTTCACCGGTCCAACAATAATACTCTTGACTTGTCCCCTCCAGGATACAACTACCCGATAACGTCGTATGACTCGAACAAACTCTTAACAAGTTGTTGAGTCCAAAGCTCCACCAAAATAAATATCTTCCTTCAACAAAAATAATATTATCTTTTGTAGAGAAAAAGTTCGAGACTTAGATTTTCTCTCTCTTAAATCTCTTTTTCACAATATCAATGTAACAATCCGACCCGTCGTTTTGAGCATTTGCACTCGGTTAGGTGTTGCAAGGGCTTGAGTAGCCTCACACGATATATTATGACTTGCGTGTATGGTCGGATTTAGTTTTCAAGTTGTTCGGAATGGATTTGGAAGAATGATTCTTAACTAAGAAGCTTGAAATTTAAAGAGTTGACCGGAAGTTGGCTTTTTAATAAATGACTCCGGAATAAATTTTTGATGGTTCCGTTAGCTTCATATGGTGATTTCGAACTTGGGCGGAGGTCCCAAAGTGATTTGGCGTAATTTTCCAAAGAATTGTTAACTTTGAAAAGCTTTGAATTCCAAAATTTGGCAATAAATAGATTTTTATTGATACTGGGTCCCGATTTGGATTCCGAGAATTCGAGCAGCTTCACAACAATATTTATGACTTGTGTACAAAATTCGAAGTTATTCCAAGGTGTGTAGACACATTTTTCGTTAGTTTTTTAAAAAATAAAGTTTTGATTTTATAAAGCTTGAATTCGTTGTGATTCGTAGTTTTGATGTTATTTTTATATTTTGATTACTCGATCAAGTTCGTATCATATTTTATGATTTATTGGTATATTTTGTTGGATCCCGTGGGGCTCGGGTAGGTTTCAGATGAGTTTTTAACGTATTTGATGTTATGGCATTGTTTTGAGCATAAACATATAATGATCCAAAGGTCCATTTTAGTTCTAGAGATCGGAATTCAATTTCGAGAGTTCCGAGAGTTTAATTAAGTTTGTATTATTATTTGTTACTCATAGGAGCAAGAATCGTCGAATTCCGAGTTCGTATGAGGGAGTTAGAATCTTTTTAGTGAAAAATAAATTGCTGGTGCAAGCAGGTTTTGGTCCGCACCTTTAGCGATCGGATTTGGTACTTTTAGCGATGAGTATTGAACTTTTAGTGACCACATTAGTGTTTTTATTGGGTGGTTTTTTGTATAAGTTCATTTCAACATTTTTGGAGCTAGGGAACTCGGATTTGAGCACTTTTTGAGAGGATTTTCACTACATGGATTAGGGTAAGCATTCTTAACTCGGCTGTGATTATATTTCATGAATTAATCTTTGTTTTCGACATTTGATTATTTATTTTGAAAGAGAAATCGGAGGAATTGTCTATAATTTCATAAAATAAATTTTCGAGTTTTGAACATCGATTTAGAGTAGGATTTAAGTGAAATTAGTATGGTTGGACTCGTAATTGAATGATTTATCGGATTTTATGAGTTTTATAAGATTCCGAGATGTGGGCTCCAATTTTGACTTTTGAGTTGACTTTTTGACAGTGATTAAGAACTTAGCATTTTTCATATGAAATTGATTTCTATAGCATGTGTTGATTATATCGAATTGCTTTTGGTTAGTTACGAGCAGTTCAGAGGATGATTTGAGTGGGATGGGGCTTCTAGTGTATCGATTTGGCTTGTTTGAGGTAAGTGTCTTGCCTAACTTTGTTGGGAGAATTTTTTTTTACTAATTGCCATTGTTTGCTACATGCGGGGGTGATGCATATATGAGGGTGACGAGTGTATATGCATGCGCCGGGAATAATTATGCCCGGAGGTAAATTATTGTCACGACCCAATTTTTCCTCCGTTGGGTATCGTGATGGCACCTAGTCTTAGGGACTAGGTAAGCCTAACAATAATTAAAATAATAATATTATTTATATATATATCCCACCTTGTCACGCCGCATGTGCAAAATCAAGAGTAACAATAGCACGACAGAAATCTCGTGCAACCCCATAACAACAACCGCACGGCAGAAATCTCGTGCATCACAATAATAACAGCCGCACTGCAGAAACTTCGTGCATCACCACAACAAATACAACAAAAATAATGGCAATAATACAAAGTACGACAAGTAAATCAACTCAAAAACTTTTAAAATCACAGGAAAATATGGGACCAAATCACAAAGAATAACCACAGTAAATAATGCTAGGCGTAAAGAGAACAACTCAACAAAGGGAAACTAATGTGTATCAATGATCTCACAATATATATTTCATCAACAGGGAAACTAACATGAGTTAAATAATTCCAAATAAAACAAGTCGACTAAGACATAGGATATCTGAAACTTCTTTTAAGGTTGAGAAATTACTAAGAATTTTCAACAATTTAATTAAGGATAAGCAGTGGAAAGATAATCATAACCTCAATTAGGACTGAATAAATTATAAGATGATATAATAATAATTTCAAATAAAGATAAGTATTTATGAAAAGATAGCATGACAATAGAGGAGGTAAAATCTTCAGTTAAGTCAAATAAGAATACAATAGGCAATAAGAGTGAATCATGAAAGCAATTAATTCTAATTAAAGTATGTAGAGATGAAACTAGTAAATAAGAACTTAATCATATCAAGAACAACTTCATACTCAGTGAATATAAGGCCCTAAGAATCCTAAAATGTCAACTTTTCACAAATAAGTCCGAGCACGCACTCGTCACCTCGCGTGCATGGACTACAATCAACATAGAAGACTCAAATCCTAAGGGAAAAATCCCCTACACAAGGTTAGGCCAGATACTTACCTCGAACCAAGCTCAAACAGTCCGTAAGAATGCCCTTTCCTCAATTATCCGACTCCGAATGGCCCAAATCTAGCCAAACACAATTGCATAACATGAATACAACAATAATAGACTTATCTAATCAATGAAATCAATATTTAATAAAAATTCCAAAATTCGCCATAAAAGGTCGACCCGGGCCGACGTCTCGGAATCGGGTAAAAATCATAAAATATGAACACTCATTCACTCACGAGTCCAACTATATAAGAATTGCTCAAATCTGACCCCAAAGCCCCTTTAAAAACTCGAAATCTTCATAGAAGAAGTTCTTCCCATTTTTCCTAATTTCAACCCCAAAAATCCGAAACTAAATGGAGAAAACAACTATAGATTAATGGAATATAACCAAAAACGAGTTAGGAATCATTATCCCAAAGTTTCCTCTGAAAAACCCTCGAACAATCGCCAAATTTCGAGCTCTCAAGTCCAAAAACGAAGAATGAAACCAAACCCTCGGATTTCTCTTTTCTGCCCAGGCGTGACCGCACCTGCGCGTAAATAGCCGCATCTGCGCGACCGCAGGTGCGCACGTCCAAGCCGCACCTGCGCTTCCTCTCGCTTCTGCGCGCAAAAATCTGCATCTGCGGGCATCGCAGATGCGAAATGTTCCTCGCACCTGTGACCCCTGGCGCTCCTCCATCTTTCCACTTCTGCGTTTGCCTCTCCGCATGTGCGCTCTCGCACCTGCGGTCTCTATTTCGCAGGTGCGAAAATACCAGAAGCCTGAAGACTTAGCAGTAACACAAATCAAACTTTTAGTCCGTTAAGCACCCGAAACTCACCCGAGGCCCCCGAGACCTCAATCAAACATACCAACCAATCCTAAAACACCATACGAACTTAGTCGAGCTCACAAATCACATCAACTAACGATGAAACTACGCATCGCACCATGAATCGAACTTATAAATTTCAAATCTTTCAACTTCTAAAACTCGTGCCGAAACCTATCAAATCAACCCGGAATGACGTCAAATTTTGCAGGTAAGTCCCAAATAACATAACAGAGTTGTTCTAACTCTCGGAATCGCATTCCGACCTCGATATCAAAAAGTCCGCTTCCGGTCCAAATCTCCAAAAATTTGATTTTCGCCATTTCAAGCCTAAATCAGCTACAGACCTCAGATTTGCAGTCCGGACATGCTCTTAAGTCCAAAATCACCCAACGGAGCTAATGGAACCGACATAACTCCATTCCGAATTCGTTTTCACATAGTTCCGACTACGGTCAAAATCCTAAGATTTAAGCTTCCGTTTTAGAGACTAAGTGTCCCAAATCACTCTGAATCATCCGGTAACTGAATTCAACACGCACGCAAGTCAATACACATAATATGAAGCTTCTCAGGGCCTTATGCCGCCGGACGGGACTTAAATTCTCAAAACGACCGGCCGGATCGTTACATCTTTCCCCTCTGAAATAAATGTTCGTCCTCGAACGTGCTAAGAATCGCCTCGAGATCTTTAAATCACTGAAGGTACATATCCAACACACACCCTCGGGCGACTCCATGTCACCCCAATCCACATAAGCCTGACGACACCATCTCAAATGTAATTCATCCTTTCCGCCAACACCGATGAGCTTTAGAGTCAAAATTCTCATCTTTCATTTGTCTTCAAAGGACCAGATTCTAAATCCATAACCGATAACAGTCTCAACCAGCTGTAACAACTCATGCATATAACCGCAAGGTACGACCACACAACAAAACACCACACATAGGTCCATAATAATATTTCTGATCACAATAGCTGCCCGAAATCAAAACCAACACCGACAAATAGACCCATATCCGTTAGCAACCCATTTCAAACCTCCACAACGCTGATAATGATGCAAGAAACATGAAGACCTCATAACTATACACCCAATTCAACAAGTCACAACTAACACCATCGGTCACACACCCCGCAAGCCAAAACTCAAGAAGCACATAACGAAATGGACTAAGTATGTAAAGGGAAACACATAAGATAAATATCAAACAAGCCCGACAGGCACAATTTTCTAACAATACCCTACTACGAATCAATTCAAAAGGAAAAAAATCAAAGTACATGAACAAGTCATAAGGATCTCATCCTGGTATCACCCTCCACCGCGGCATGCAGCCCGACTCAAACATATCAAGTCACATGGAGTCGCGAGGGTCTCGCCCTCAACTCAGAATCACAAGTCGAATACACATCATACCAATGGAAATCCTCCACTAACTCAATTCTTCCAATAAAATCTCAACACTTGTTAAATTCTCACCCCAGTAGAATATCAAATCACATATTATAGCCAATTTACTCAGGAATCACATCAAACCTTCCATAATGGACAACATGAATTCACTTATAGTCTCGTAACTTTCAATAATTAATAGAAATAAACGATAGACACGACTATCACTCATAGAATATCCCAACGGGGTAAACATCTAAACATAATACTAAGTCATAAACTCACCCATAGGTGGGACCACAAGTAGGGGAACTCGCCCCGATAAGCGGGACCGAATCAAAACACGAATGGTGCCCCTCTATAACAAATCAAAAGCATACCTGTATGACATCATCTGGTGCAGTGGCCTCAAGCCTACTATATGAAACACATTAACAAGTCGGGCCTTCCCCTCTTGGGCACCCTTTACTCGCCTGAATACTCCGCTCTGACACACCTATCCGGAGTCTAGGATAATCTCTCACCCTCTGGCTGGTATCTCCACATTCGAAGCAACCTCTTTGCTGACGTGACTGTGGGAATTGTGCGATACGGGTACTTTGAGACCCATGAGCACCTGAAACGCTGTGCGAAGCCTGAAGTGCAAACTGAACAGGCTGACCCACAAAACCTCTACCATGTCGTACCCTGCCCCCAAAATAAGGACCAGTAGATCTCTCCGGTCTACGAGGCCTCCTCACCTCCCTGTCCTCTCTCTCCTGATCTCGCATGTACTCTCTCTTACGGCCCCGCCTGTCCTCTTCCTCCTGATTCCACATACCCTCTACACGGCGGGCGATCCCTACCACCTGCTAAAACGAAACATCTGGCTCTAACTCCCGAGCCATGCTGAACCGAATATCATGCCTCAGTCCCTCAATGAATCTACGAACACGCTCTCTAACTGTGGCGACCAAAGCAGGTGTATGCCTGGACAAATCACTGAATCTCACGGCATACTCTAACACTGACATAGTGCCCTGGCGCAGCTGCTCAAACTCCACGTGCCATGCATCTTGAAGGGACTGAGGTACAAACTCTCTCAGGAACATCTCTGAAAACTGAACCCATGTAAGTAAAGCTAACTCGGCTGGGCTACCCAACTCATATGCCCGCCACCACTGGTAAGCCGCCCCCCTGAGCTGGAATGTAGTAAAAGCAACTCCGCTCGTCTCCACAATACCCATAGTACGAAGAACGCGGTGACACTCCTCCAGAAAACCTTGTGCACTCTCTGAAGCCAAACTACTAAATGTAGGAGGGTCATATTTCTTGAACCTTGCAAGTCTAAGCTGCTCTTCCTCAGATGCTGCTTCCCTGACCACAGGCTGAACTGGGACCACAGGTTGTGTCGCCATGACACCTGGAACCTAACCAACATGAACTAGTTACTCTGGGGTATGGGCGGCAGGAATCTGGGCTCCTCCCCCGGTCTGTGAAATAGCTGGTGCAATCGGAATCAACCTCGCCTGAGCCAATGTACCAATCATGCTTAGGAACTGTGCTAAGGTCTCCTGAAGTTCGGTGGTAACAACAGGCGCCTCTGGTACCTGCTCCCTAACTGGAACTACAAGCGTCTCCTCAACTCCTGCTTTGGTAGGTTCTCTAGCTGCGGCACGTACTCCTCGTCGACCTCTGCCTCTGCCTCTGCCCCTAGCGATACCTGCTCCGGGAGCAACATCGTCGATAACTGTA
Organism: Nicotiana otophora; assembly: GCA_000715115.1. Classification (NCBI taxonomy): domain Eukaryota; kingdom Viridiplantae; phylum Streptophyta; class Magnoliopsida; order Solanales; family Solanaceae; genus Nicotiana; species Nicotiana otophora. Next base: position 172,743 of record AWOL01S0003595.1, read on the forward strand.
GCTCATGTCCTCACCATCTGTGAGAGAATGGAATGATAAAAGTTCAAACTCCGAGATCAATAAGTTCGCACCATAGGAATGAAAGAAGTGAAATTGTCTTAATAGTTCTATAGCCCCTCAAAGATAAGTACAGACGTCTCCGTACCGATCTACAAGACTCTACTAAACTCGCTTATGACTTGTAGCACCTATGAACCAAGAGCTCTGATACCAACTTGTCACGACCCAATTTTCCCTCCGTTAGGTATCTTGATGGCACATAGTCTTAGGGACTAGGTAAGCCTAACAATAATTAAAATAATAATATTATTTAAATAGAATCTCTTAAAATTCTCAAAACCGGTAGTACAAGTCATAATCTCTACAGAGTGTTTTCTAGAAAACTTCTAAATACAACTGTCCAGAAATAAGTATAAACAATGCAAAACAAAAACTGAAAGGTGATTCCGAAGCCTGCGAACGCAGCAACAGGTTTACCTTGAGTCTCCACAGCAACAGTCCACCCAGCTAGCTAACGAACAAGTACCTGGATATGCACAAAAATGTGCAGAAGAGTAGCATGAGCACACAAGCGGTGCCCAATAAGTATCAAGACTAACCTCGGTGGAGTAGTGACGAGGAACAGTCAAGACACCCACTGGTCTAATAAACTGAACAGATATAAGTACATGAATAACAGAAGTATGATGTCTACCTAAAGACTATGCAATATGACTCACAATACAGTAATGGCATTAAAGCAAGAAACAACAAGTATCAGTGGAATAAAATGAAAATGACCCACATAAAGTGAATGGAACACAACCTAAATTCGAAATCACGAATACAACAAGGACAAGTAATAACTCAGTAATTACAACAGCTTTTACATCAGGTTTTTGTCAACAACCCCACGAGGTACCGAACCTCGGACAATTCACAACTCACGGGTCTCAATACCTGAACCCTAACACTTGGCATCCTGTGCCCTCATAACACCTCATAACCACACTGACGACTCACGTGCCAATTGAGCCATTCTCATATAGAAGGCAAGTAAACAAGGGTGAGCATCTATGCTCAACAATATCAAAAACACCTCTTATCCGATAAGAGTGCTCAACTACGTGTATGCTTGTGCAAGTGTCCTAACATAGTCCATACCAGCAAATAAGCATAAGGAAGAAGAAGAA
>AWOL01S0003595.1:176352-189223 GCA_000715115.1 Nicotiana otophora
ACGCCGCATGTGCAAAATCAATAGTAACAATAGCACGGCAGAAACCTCGTGCAACCCCATAACAACAACCGCACGGCAGAAACCTCGTGCATCACAATAATAACAGCCGCACGGCAGAAACCTCGTGCATCACCACAATAAATACAACAACAACAATGGCAATAATACAAAGTACGACAAGTAAATCAGCTCAAGAACTATTAAAATCACAGAAAAATGTGGGACCAAATCACAAAGAATAACCACAGTAAATAATGCTAGGCGTAAAGAGAACAACTCAACAAAGGGAAACTAATGTGTATCAACGATCTCACAATATACAATTCATCAATAGGGAAACTAACACGAGTTAAATAATTCCAAATAAAACAAGTCGACTAAGACATAGGATATCTGAAACTTCTTTTAAGGTTGAGAAATTACTAAGGATTTTCAACAATTTAATTAAGGATAAGCAGCGGAAAGATAATTATAACCTCAATTAAAACTGAACAAATTATAAGATTATATAATAATAATTTCAAATAAAGATAAGCAGTTATAAAAAGATAGCATGATAATAGAGGATGTAAAATCTTCAGTTAAGTCAAATAAGAATACAATAGGCAATAAGAGTGAATCCTGAAAGCAATTAATTCTAATTAAAGCATGTAGAGGTGAAACTAGTAAATAAGAACTTAATCATATCAAGAACAACTTCATACGCAGTGAATATAAGGACCTAAGAATCCTAAAAGGCCAACTTTTCACAAATAATTCCGAGCACGCACTCGTCACCTCGTGTGCATGGACTACAATCAACATAGAAGACTCAAATCCTAAGGGAAAAATCCCCTACACAAGGTTAGGCCAGATACTTACCTCGAACCAAGCTCAAACAGTCCGTAAGAATGCCCTTTCCTCAATTATCCGACTCCGAATGACTCAAATCTAGCCAAACACAATTGCATAACATGAATGCAACAATAATAGACTTATCTAACCAATGAAATCAATATTTAATAAAAATTCCGAAATTCGCCTTAAAAAGTCGAGTTGGGCCCACATCTCAGAATCGGGTAACAATCACAAAATATGAACACCCATTCACTCACGAGTCCAACCATATAAGAATTGCTCAAATTCGACTACAAATCCCCTTTCAAAACTCGAAATCTTCATAGAAGAAGTTCTTCCAATATTTCCCAATTTCAACCCCAAAAATCCTAAACTAAATGGAACAAACAGCTATAGATTAATGGAATTCAATCAAAAATGAGTTAGGAATTATTATCCCAAAGTTTCCTCTGAAAAACCCTCGAAAAATTGCCAAATTCCGAGCTCTCAAGTCCAAAAACGAAGAATGAAACCAAACCCTCAGATTTCTCTTTTCTGCCCAGGCGTGACCGCACCTGTGCGTAAATAGCCACAACTGCGCGACCGCAGGTGCGCACGTCCAAGCCGCACTTGCGCTTCCTCTCGCTTCTGAGCGCCAAAATCCGCATCTGCGGGCATCGCAGATGCAGAATTTTCCTCACACCTGCGACCCCTGGCGCTCCTCCATCTTTCCGCTTCTATGTTTGCCTCTCCGCAGGTGCGCTCTCGCACCTGCGGTCTCTACTTCGCAGGTGCGAAAATATCAGAAGCCAGACTTTGCAGTAACATAAATCAAACTTTTAGTTCGTTAAGCACCCGAAACTCACCCGAGGCCCCCGGGACCTCAACCAAACATACCAACCAATCCTAAAACACCATACGAAATTAGTCGAGCCCTCAAATCACATCAACTAACGATGAAACTATGCATCGCACCATGAATCGAACTTATAAATTTCAAATCTTTCAACTTCTAAAACTCGTGCCAAAATCTTTTAAATCAATCCGGAATGACGTCAAATTTTACACGCAAGTCCCAAATAACATCACGGAGCTGTTCCAACTCTCGGAAACGCATTCTGACCCCGATATCAAAAAGTCCACTTTTGGTCTAAATCTCCAAAAATTTGACTTTCGCCATTTCAAGCCTAAATCAGCTACAAACCGTCGATTTGCAGCCCGGACACGTTCTTAAGTCCAAAATCACTCAACGGAGCTAATGGAACTAACGGAACTCCATTCTGGAGTCGTTTTCACATAGTTCTGACTACGGTCAAAATCATAAGACTTAAGCTTCCGTTTTAGGGACTAAGTGTCCCTAATCACTCTGAATCATCTGGTAACTAAATTCAACCATGCACGCAAGTCAATACACATAATATGAAGCTGCTCAGGGCCTTATGCCACCGGAGGAGACTTAAATTCTCAAAACGACGGGCCGAGTCGTTACAATTATATGATTAATTGAGCCTTGTAGATTTACGTGACCTTCTCGTTTCATGTCTTACTTGACTTCTAGACTACTAAGAATGTGAAATTAAATGCTAGAAATCAAGGTTTAGCTTATTATAACTTGATTAAAATTTTACCGATTTTCGTAAAACTATTGATGTGTTAAATTCGGTCATCACTACGCTTAATCACTAATATATCACTATGGCCGTTATTCTTGAGATATTGGGTTCTATACTTGAATTGAAGATAATTTTTGAGACTTGTTGAAATACTTGCACAATAAGGTTCTTTAGGTTTATTGAATTGTTTGAAATACTTGCACAATAAGGTTCTTTAGGTTTATTGAATTGTTATTGGCTTGAAAGTTGTGATTGATGTTCATTTTGAATATCCGCTTAAACACCCTCCTTGATGTTATTCATGCTTCCTACCTTGCTCGTCTTTAATATACATGTTCTTGGTGAGGAAGAGTGTAAAGCGCGAAGGGTTATGTCGTGCCATTTTATTTACATTATTATGTGAGGATGAAAGTAAAAATACGAAGGGTGATGCCGTGCCAATTCACTTACATTATCATGATCTCATTTACATTATCATGTGAGAAAGAGCGTAAAGCACGAAGGGTGATATCGTGCCATTCATATACATTACTATGCACGAAGAATAATACCGTGGCATTTCATATATATATATATATATATATATTATGTCATGTGAGAAAAAGTATAAAGCGCGAAAGGTGATGTCGTTCCAATCATATACATTATTATGCACGAAGGATAATACCGTGCCATTTCATTTACATTATCATGTGAGGAAGAGTGTAAAGCACGAAAGGCGATGCCGTGCCATTATTTTATACTATCATGTGTTCATGGCACGAAGGGTGTTTCCGTGCAGGTGAGGACGAGAGACATACATTATATTGTGATGTCTTTTTATTGTGTATGCATTCATGCCTTTATCTTGAGCTGTTATTGTTGCACCTATATTTTCTATGTGACTTGTCGTCTTTGTTCTGTCTTTGTCCTCTACCTCAATTGTTGTTGTGTTATCCTTGCCTTCTATCTGTTTAACTTGCAAATATCATGATTCTCTTCTTGTTTGTTATATTTACATCTAAGCCTTCTACCCTGTTAGTCGTGAAATTTATGTTCTTCTACCTTACATGCTGTCATTAATTTTGTGCCCCATATCTCGTCTATTTCTATTTTCTATATGCTTCCGACTTGTTAATTGCTACTATTTGTGTCCTCTCTACTTCGTGGTCACTATTATTGGTATTATTTTTACCTGGTTGATACTGTTATGCATACTTTTGGCGAGGATGAGATAAATGCACGAAGGGTGTTGCCATGCCAATTGATTTGACACATATTCGTATATTTGGTGAAGATGGGATAAATGCACAAAGGATGTTTCCGTGCCATTTGATTTGATATATTGAGTATATTTTCCACACTATGAAAGTATGAATTTACTACCGTGATTTGCTTGTTATCGCTGTTAGGAAAGGATTGGTCGTAATATTGAGGAATATTAATCATGATTTCATCTAGTATTCATTTACTGCTTCACATATTTGCTTCCTTGTATCATGTTCTGTTATGTTCTAGTATTGTTCTATTGTTAGTCTATTGCACATGGTATATCAGTGAGTATCTTTTAACCAAAAAGCCTCGTCACTACTTTACTGAGTTTAGTCAAGATACTTACTGAGTACATGGGGTCGGTTGTACTCATACTACACTTCTGCACCTTGCGTGCAGATTTTGGAGCGGAGCTGCGGTGGATGACTTGAAGATGTTCATGCCTTCCGGATGTGGCTACCACTTGTCTCTAAGTAGTTCTAGAGTTGAATTCTATTTATGTACATTTTAAATATGAGTTGTATTTATTTCATAACCGTTTTTGCAATAATCTAGTCTTAGTAGCTCATGTCTTGTACTACCAGTCCTTTGAGATATTGTATAAAAATCTAGATGTAGTATTTATTGATCACCTTTATTTATTTAGAATTGTGTTAACTGTTAATTGGCTGACCTAGCGGGTTGGATTAGGTGCCATCATGACTAATGAATTTTGGATCGTGACAATCAACCACACCTTTTTCATGTACACCATTACAGTTATCTTATTTACAACACAAAAAAGAAACACCACAATTTATAGGTGTAGAATCTCTTCCTTGAAATAAATAATAAGATAGTGGGATAATAAAATAATAGAACATTGATTGATGATTACAAAATATAAGCTTTAGTGGGTAACAAGTGGTAGATCATCACATTAGTGGTTTCATGATTTACACCAAAGTAATGACCACTTTTTTGACGATTTATAACCACTATCTCACAAGAAATAATGCACTTTAATATTAAAATACACAAACACCAACATTAAATTAACTAACATCTTTTAATAAGCTAAGTAAGTTTATGATTGATTGGGGCTAGCGATGTAGAACAACTTCAAGAAAGTAAGCAAGTGTGATAAAAAAGAACAGAAAATAAAACAAAAACAAGAGATTACATTTCCATTTTTTTCTCTATTAATTTAATTGTGGATTTGTGGTTGCTATTGAGGGGGTCCTAGGAGAATAAAGGATTCTTTTTTGTGTGTAGAAGAAGTCATTTGTGGTGTGCCATGGACTTGGACTTGAGGGTTCAAATCGTTACTTTTTGACTAAAATGACACAAGTTGACATACCCTAGTCAGATTAAGGAACCTTATATATATAGGTCAAGTCTTTGTATTTTGGCTTCTTTTCCTCTTTATTTTTGCGCTTGTCTTTTCCATTATTTTCCATATATGGGTTATGATTCTCTAGCTTGCCTACAAAAGTCTTCATTCCTTTTTACAGCTTCATAAATACCAAGCAACCAGGAAAAGATCATCAATTACCAAAGGGAAGATCATCTTTATGCTCAGATAGAATATTAAAGCATCATCTTTTATGTCTTTAAGATATAATTAGTAGGCGTTTGGACATACAAATTATAATTTCTGAAAGAAGCAATATTTGGAGTTAAGTTAAAAGCGTTATTTGGAATTTGAAATTATGTTTGGACATATATTTCATTTGAAAAAAATATAGTAGTTTTGTGAGTAGGAAAAAAATATTTCTTAAAATTTTGTAAAAGTAGTCAAAACCACCTTTTGGTTTTTTAGAAACTCATTTTCGAATTTTTTTCAAAACAATCTGCAAATTTCATGGAAAAACACATTTTTTATTTTATTTTGAAAAACAAGAATTTTTTTTATGGACAAACGAGGCCTTAGACAACTTTTTCATTCTTTAATTAATCTTGCACATTAAACAAAACGTTTTCCCTTTCTTTACGACAATGTCTTGGAATAATGCAGGGCATATTTATGTGTTGGAGCATAAGACAAGTTAGCCCATACTCTTCTTTCTATATCATGCATGTAATATTATATTTTTAAAAAATTGCTTAAATATACATGTGTGTACCCAAGATCAAAGAGTCCTATGCTTCAATAATTATTTTGAATATACTTTTACAAGTGAAGTAGGAAGTTCATTTCTCGGTTTATAGGCATGTCTAGTGTCCCCTCTTGTGTTTTAATTAAGTATTTTTTTTCTTGTTTTCTTTTTTATTTGGTACATTCATTTAAAATTCTTAAATCTAATACATTGAAATTCTTGATCTCTCTTTGCTATCGCAAAATTTTATATAATTAAAACTAATTATAACATAGATGATGTAGCATGGCTCAATGATCTCAATATTTTTGATATGGAGTATAGGTATACATGTTATAAATCATGAACATTATAAGAAAATCTTTAATTTTAAAGTATAATTTTTAAATGTTAATAGATTCATAGTAAGAAGTTGAACCCGTCAGATATAAAGTCTAAATTCATCTATTTGTAATAGTGTACCTATCTTCTTAAAATTGTGGATTCCCATCTTAATTAAATCCTCTACTGAATTTTTGGTTTTGGAGGTCTACACAGAACATCTAGAGCGATGTTCTCTATTTAATTTTAATATCATTATGTGCTACTTGCAGTTTTCTGTCAAATATATTATATATTAATATGGTCAACTAAAAGTATCTTTCAAGCTTTAATTCCTTATAAGAATTTATTCTACATGACTATCACAAGAGGAGTGTGTTATTCCTGACTTTATTTTGTTACGAAATTAAAGAGAAAAACAGTCCAAAGTTCCCTTTGATTTTCCTTGATAATTATTTTCTTCAGCTAACAACCAATCCATTTTTAATTAATTTTCTTTTTTCCCCCCTTTAAGTTGTCTTTAGATTGAATTTTGTTTTTGGTATTCCAAATTTGCTGTTAAGATATTGAAATCTCATCTATCTCACACCACACCTCATGAGGGTTATTAAATTACATTTACAACTTAATGGAATTTGCATTAATCCCTCTGTTGATTCTTTTCAATTTTTTATTTATTTATGGACCTTTAGAATAGGTTGTTTTTATTATTTGTAGCACTACAATTTGTGCTTTTCGTGTTGAATTTAATAATCATGATATGATATAATGTGGATTTGGCCACCCTATAAGGGCTGGAACTTTAGAACATCACAAATATTAAAAGAAACAAAAAGAAAAAATGGAATAAAAAAAGCTGATGCAATATTCTTTTATAATCTCTGGCTTCTGATGTTGTACTTCTCCCTTCAATTATGTTGCCAGTTTGGATAAGCCACCTCAATTATTGAGCTCTAATATTCTCCTGGTAATTAAAAAAAAATGATATATCTATCTAACAGATTATAAACTTTCCATAATTTTAAAAAAAGAGAGAAGAAAAATAAAGATTCCAATGTCTTCTTTTGAGTTAAAAAAAAAAAAAAAAGAACAATATACGATGCTCATATCATTTTCAAAGAATTAAGTAACTCTATTGGATTTTTTTCTTTAACAATAATATTCTCTCTCTGAATAATTCTCAGGAAGAAAATGATTGATTACATGAAATCATTTATTCCATCTTTTTACCCTTTTTTTAAATAAAGTTTTTGGATAGGAATGGACCAGTGAATATTGGCGTTACTTGATAATATTAGTATTAATTGAAAATTTTATGAAAAAGATTCATGTGCAAAGTTTTACTAAAGCAAATTCGTGTCGGATAAACCTAGTTGTGAAAATTCATAAATCATGAGCTGTGGAAGAAATTTATATTACCACAATTTGAGGAAAAGGAAAATTGTAAGATTTGAGACTGACTATTTAGTTAATGGGACCATTTCTCCAAAACAATACCCAAAAAACAATCCATGAATTATTTTTCACTAATGTTTTGATTAGTTCATTACATTAAAAATGAGATATATGATTTATAATGCAAAACACGTATTTAATCTGAAACTGAATAAATTTGAATAAACTTTTATTTTCAATTTTATCAATAATCTTATTTCAGGACATCTTTGTTATTTGGTTATTTTATTGAGATACTAGTTAATGCTTTAATGTTATCCACATTGAATGTGGTATAAAATAACACCAAAATTATGGTATAAGATAATCCTAGATTTACTTATCGCAAAATCAAAATTTCAATAAAAAAACGAAGTAAATAATTCCTGCCTTCTACATTTAAAGTGGAAGATTTAAATAACATCAATAACGTAGCATTTCCTTTTTATTTTTTCTACACGGCCCTGATGTAATAAAAACAATTAAAAGAAAAAACACCTTCAGTGCTTATCGTCTTTCTTTATCTCTAATCTAATACCTTATTTTAGTATATTAAGATTTAATTATAACTTTAAAATGACAAAGGAATACCATACTAAACTGATCAAATTGCCCCAATAATTGAAACCTTTTGTTTTCATGAGGTGGATTGAACTGTCACAAACCACAAACCCATTGACATGGAAAAGGAAATATAGCATTTTCTTAATCAGTGACCTAAACTAAAGAATTGATTCTAATGGCCAACTTTTAAAACCAATATGTGGCATTAATTTGCTCAACAAAGAAACATATCTGTTTGATCAATTGCATCTAATTAGTGGGACAATTTTTTTTATATTTAAAACATTATTCTAAAAGTAATGTTAGGTAATGGTCCTCTATCTTGTCGATTAGTTTGGTCTTTGAAAAATTGATGAAAATACTCGGAAATTAATGTTACCAAAAAATCGTTATATGTAGTTAATCAGCTACATGTGAAATGACTTTTTAGTTTGCTTCAGGATTTTCTTTATTATATATATATATATATATATANCCAAGCAAATAACTTCAATACACCTATAGATTCCAGAGGGACAGTTTGTCATAGTTTTGTATATGTCCACAAAGTGAGGCCTAATGATTGGCTAAAAGTTGGAGGAAAAGGAGATAAGAGTTTCATAGGCCCACATACAAGGATAAAGTCGTACAAACTCCATGATAGAAGGTAGCAATAATTAAAAGATTGAAAGAATTTTGTCACGCCCCAAACTTGGGGAGGCGTGGCTGGCACCCGGTGCCTTGCTGGCCCGAGTGAACCACTCTGTTACTCATGATCGTTCGACCAAAATTAGAACATACATAGGTCGAGTTAAATGAACTCATTCCTTTTGTAAATATCATGGGCCCACATGGCCACAATTCATAATGTACAAACTGTAAGTAGGAAAATATTGTATCAATGAACCATCTTTCTTAAAGCATGAATACATATGGGCCGTCAAGGCCTCTGACATACTATACAAAATGTACCTCTATTTACAAAGCCTCAAAGATTATTTAACATCAAATGGGACAGGGTACCGGCCTACCCATAAGTCTGTAGAAAAACTCTGATATGATGACTCATAGACTCGGCTGCACTTCGAACGAGATGGAGTCTTACCGATCCTTCACTGAATGCTAACCTCGTCTACTATGAGGGCTCGTCAAATTTATTATCTATACATGCAGGCATGAATGCAGCGTCCCCAAGAAAAGGACGTCAGTACAAATAATGTACCGAGTATGTAAGGCGGAACTGAAACATAACAATAAGTCAACATTAATTAAGGACATATAAGAATCAACCTGAATCTCTAAAGTGCCACAGTATATACATACTTAGTATACTTATATATATATAATGCTTCTCTTTGAGACTATTATCCATATCGTATGATCCATGACTGCCCAACTGATCAGTGGTAAGTGCCCGACCGGCCGTAGTGCGGTGGTAAATGCATGAAGAGAGAATGATAGGCGACACGAAGAGCTAGTGGATAGAGCGAGGGGAGCTAAAAGCGAAATAATATTTTGTTGATTTTTCAGAATAAGGTGATGGACAGAAATATTAGCAGGAGAATAAGAAGAGAGTAAATGAAGGATTATGAGTAAGATATGATAAATGGGTGATAACGGTAAATCAAAATATGACACGATGATAGAGTTTATAGTCAGGTTAAGGAAAAGACAAGAGGTGACATGCCTTGAGACAATATAAGAGTACAGGCCAAAGGTCATATCCTCATTTCGGGAAATGAGTTGGTGACTCCAACGTGATTACCAGAACGCTAAGTTAGACCCCCTGTAGTAACAGAAATTAGTATGGTCTAGTATATAAGATAAAAACCGAACGTGAATTAGGGACCGGAGGATTTGATAATAGTTGACATCGTGATAATTTCAAAGATCGCGTTCCAACAATAATAGAAAGGACAACAAAAGAATAACCTTTAAAGGTCATTCAGGATGACGCTTCCCTAAAGCAATCCCTGTTAGCAGAGATAAGCATAAGGGACTAAGTGTTTCAGTTACACTAGGTGTCACCTTCTTGCGTAAGAAACTCAGTTATCCCTGGTACAAAAGGGTTACCGCAAGGCAAGTAAGAGTCCGTGAAGATGTGAAAAGATGCCAAAGATGAAGAGGTAAAACATTTATAGGTAAATCTTCATAGCACTAAATATTAGTACTCCCCTAAAGAGGGAAGATGGTGTGATATAGTATTAAGTCGGAGTTATGTGGTTCAGATAACTATGGAATAGTAAAGGAAGAATGTGGTAGAAAGGTGATAGGAATGAGATTGTATTTATTCAAATCCTACGGATATGATACGACTCCAGAACATTATGCAAGCACGACGTTGGGGATAGGCAGTAAGGGTTCCAACACTAGATGTTATTGATAAATAAGTGCAAATGAACACTTGATACATAATAAGCCAATGCGAGGGGTAAGTTAAGACAAAGGACATAACCCAAGAGAGATTACGCATAATATATATATATATATATATATATATATATGAGAATTTCCTCTCGCTCTCATAGAGTTGTTAAGACTTTGATCAAAGAAAATTTCCTGTTGGAAAACTAATTCAAAGTTGTAGTAAAAAATCAAAATTATTTAAGATTTGATATTTGCAAATTATTCATGTCTAAATAGGATTTGTAGTCATAATTATATAGGAATATATTTTTATGTTTCTAGTTAAAATTAGTTTCGTACTATTATAAATAAGGCTATTGGTAACTTATTTTATGTGTGGAGAAGCAGATATGTGTAGAAAGCATTCATATATTTATAACTAAATATTTTTTCTTCATTTCCTATTCAAATTTATTCTTTTCTATTTTCTCGTCTAATAAATCCATCGTTTTAATAAATCCATATAAGATGTAAACATATTATTAGGCACCTAAAGTTGCCTCACATATAATAGAGAAAGCAAAACGAAGTTTGATTAGGTTGGTAACTAGAAAGTAAAAACATGATATTTGGAACTAGAAATTTCTTTTAAATAAAAGGAGAAACAAATCAAAAACGAAGTGATATTCCCGATTTTAAAATAATGATTAAAGATACGAAGAATATTTGTTCCACATATATGCTATGCCCACTTTAACAACACCTTAATGGTCATTAATGAACTAAATATACCAAATTTGCTAACAAAAAATAATATGCCAACTCACTATTGAAAATACCCCTAGCCTTAAATATTAGAAAAAGACAAAGGACATGATTATATCGTGAACTACAACTAATACAATATTATTATTATTATTATATTATTATTATTATTATTATTATATAATTAAGAGAACAAAAGGAGGAATAAAAAGGAAAACAATAGTATTGATAAGACCTAAGAAAGAATATGTACCACATTGAAATTGATCATCAAGGAATGAGGTCGGCATATGTGGGTTTAAAATTTAAGTTAAAGTGATTTCAATCTTTTAAGTTTCTTAGTATCGACCCCATCGTATTTTAAATTGTGTGTTTAAACTTAATATTTGTATAGTAAATTTTTATATATAAATTTATATTTCGCGTCGAAAGTATCGAGTTCAGTGAATTCGGCGCCCGACTACTGCATTCACCTCTGATAGTGAGATGGATTTGATCCCTCTACTTTTAAGCGAAGATCTTGTATTCAAGTTATGACAATGTGTAATTACCGAATTGAAAATGTTCCTCTCTTTAATGAATATTATGTGTGCGAATCCGAATTAATTAAATCAATGAGTATGAAATACATGGTTAAAAGAAAAAAGAAAAAACATTTTGACAATAAAATGGAAAATTTAAAAGGAAAGATAGAGGTCGGCTCGGTTCCTTGTACAAATGAATCTCTTGGTTTTGCCTCGGAGTTTGGTTTGGAATTCTGTTACGTGTGACTTCAAAAGGATAAGAACAAACGAACTTCTACTTTGTTCACCTACGCACTTGTCGAGAGCCCCACGGTCAAAGAACTATATAATGCAATTTAAATTATGTACAATGATATAATTTTTGTTTACATAAATAATATAATTTAATCAGTTGTAACAAATCATCCTTTTATTTTTTGTATTACTAATTTATGCTTAAGATAAGTATTATATTTCCATCGTTAAGTTGAAAAAAATTATATTTATTTACGTGCAAACTCAACGGCCTCATGTAGATTTTACGGGAGAGAAATTCACAATTTTGTCATAACTCATAAGGTCCATGTAACACCTTAGATAAATCTCACATCGACAAACACTGAGAGAGTTGCTGGGTATATAATTAAATATATCTTAGAATCTAATGACGTATTTTAAAGCCGTGCGGACCTAGACATAAAGCGGAAAATATTACTAGTTGGGTTGTTGCGGTCCAAATCTTATCCGCGCGAGTTCAATTCCATAATGATAGATTATTTGCAACCTATACTTTTTTTTGGAGTCCACTCTCTAAATTATGTCCTTATTAGTTTAGTTGGCTCACTTTTAAAGCTAGTCTGATATAATTCTTTCTTTTTTGTAGATAAATTTAGTTTATTTTAATCGATAATTTATTTAAAATAATTTCTTTATCACTATGAAATAAGAGTAAGATCTATATACAAGCTCTTACAAATATGCTGGGTGCGTTATTGTACTAAACTAACGAGAGCAGAACTTAAATGGTAGCATATATAAGGATTATTCGTGCAAATACCATTTTATCGACTCTTTTACTAGTTCACTAAATTCTTTTCTTTAAATATAATATAGTAAAGTTATTTTATGAAAGCCTTCTCATTTTGTTGGAGATATTTCTTTTTTCTTTGTCTTAGAGATATTATTGACTTTTTTTCCCACC
>AWOL01S0003596.1:11170-84913 GCA_000715115.1 Nicotiana otophora
TGACCTAAAGTTTAAGTAAAATTATAAACCTAAGTTGCGACAACTTTTATCGACTTTTGTTTCATAAGTCGCTTGACTTCAAAACTTATGATACGGATATTATATGATTCAAATACATTAAAACAAGACCTCTTGGGACAGTTAATCACCTCTAGTGTTACCCGAAAATACGGGTTACAACATCCTTGATTCGTTTAACTTCTAATACTTGTTAACCACTCTTATACACCCTTGTATCGTTTAAGACCAATAGGATTAAATTCTTATCATCTCAAAGATAATCTCTTCTTGGATTTACGTCGACTAACTTACGGCATGATCTAAGGTACGCGAATTTGGGTTGTAACAGTTATCACATGTTTACTCCTTGTTGCTTACTATTGCTCCTACTTTCCATTTGTTAGTGTTATATACTTATTCTTTCACTATAGCCTTACATTGATATTCGTTCCTCTGTTAGCTTTATATTATTACTTGCATAGGTTATTTTATCTAGTTGGTGTCTCGACTGTTCCTCATCACTACTCCACCTAGGTTAGTCATAATACTTACTGTGTACCGTTGTGGTATACTCATGCTACGATTCTGCACATTTTTATTCAGATGTACATCTACCCGTGTCGGACGCTAGTGACAGACCATTTATTTTCGGAGACTTAAAGGTCTACCCCTGCTCGATGCTCGCAGGCCTCGGAGTCATTACTTTCATTTAGTGGTATTATTGTTTATCTCTTGTTCAAACTGGTATTGTATTTAAAGATTATTGGTGCACTCTCTGTAGAGCTTATGACTCATTTCCACCAAACTTTTGAAATTTTTGACAGTTGTACTCTTTAGGTTTTATTATGATAGCTTAATAGTTAATTTAATATCTAATCTGTAACTTCTGTTAACTCTCATTGTATGTTAGACTTACCTAGTCTTAGAGTCCAGGTGCCATCACGACATCTTAAGGTGGGAATTTAGAGTCGTGAGTTGGTGTCAGAGCACTATATTCATAGGTGCTACGAGTCATACGAAAGTTTAGTAGAGACTTGCAGATCAGTACGGAGATATCTGTACTTATCTCCCAGAGGCTACGAAACTATTAGGATAGTTCATGTTTTTCAATCCTATCGTGCGAGTTTTTTTATTTCAGAGTTTGAGACTTTGTCATTATATTCTCACAATGATGGTGAGGAGAATGTGCTACAAATAGAGAACCTACCAGAGCAGCAGCTGAGGAGCCATTAGTAGCTCCGGCTGGGCGCCAGGCTCCAGAGGTGTCTGTTGCTACCCTCGGACTTTAGGAGACTTTGGCACGGTTCCTGAGCATGTTTGATATATTGGATCAGGCAGGATTGATTATTGTTGCATCAACTACTTCACGGACCGGGGGAGGAGATCAGATGATAACAATATGATGGGGGTCCAAGAGTTACTAAATAAAAACAAGAAAAGCGTGCGGAAGCTAAAAACAAATAAAGAAACGAAAATGTCAGATAGATTGAATTCAAGAAAGCGTTTCTTGAATTCAAGAAGTCTACCATAGGACAAAATGTCCAACTACCTTAGGATATGATCTTGAAAGTCCAAAACCAATCTTAGAATTGGAAATATTGAAAATCATGAATGAAATTTGCAAGCAACTTGGCACCAACATTCACTCAACTTCTACCACGACTATTATACCCTTATTTGACATCAAGTCCTTTTTATGTTATATAAACGTGACATCATGTAGGACTTATTGGGCTACAAGTTTGGACACATTTTAGGTGCCAAAATGGTCCAAAAGTGGGCTGATTAGGACCTTCTTCAAAGGATGGCTCTTGTGATTCAATACTCTTCTTTTTGGACATAAACTTGGGCCATAAAACAATTGCAATACCTAGCCAATTCATATCCTTCATATTGTCTATCATGGTCTCCCTTAAATCAAAGAATATACCCCTTTATATATAGAGGGAGTCACTTAATTCTACCAAAACAAATAAAGAAAGAAAATCCGAACTACTTTGGACAAAAAGTGCTAACTACATTGGACTAAATGTCCATCTACCATAGGATATGATCTTGAAAGTCCAAAACCAACCTTGGAAATCTTAGAAATCATTGAAAAAGAAATACAGTCCTAACTACTTTGGAAAAAATATCCAGCTACCATAGGATATTATTTCTAAAGTCCAAAACCAATATTGGAATTGGAAATCTTGAAAATCTTGAAGGATATTTGCAAGTAACTTCGCACCAACTTTCACTAAACTTCTACCACGACAATTATACCCCTCTTTGACATCACGTAAAT
This sequence comes from Nicotiana otophora, assembly GCA_000715115.1. Lineage (NCBI taxonomy): Eukaryota > Viridiplantae > Streptophyta > Magnoliopsida > Solanales > Solanaceae > Nicotiana > Nicotiana otophora. The sequence continues at coordinate 13,458 of AWOL01S0003596.1, forward strand.
CATTTTTATGCTATAAAAATGGGACTTCATGTAGGAATTATCGGGCTGCATGTTTGGACACATTTTAGGTGCCAAAATGGTCCGAAAGTGGGCTGATTAGGACCTTTTTCAAAGGATGTCTCCTGGGATCCAATACTCCTCTTCTCGGACATAAACTTGGGCCATAAAACAATTGCAACACCTAGACAATTCATATCCTTGATATTGTCTATCATGATCTTCCTAAAAACAAAGAATATATCCCTTTATATAGAGAGGGAGTCACTTAATTCTACCAAAAAAATAAAGAAAGCAAATCCTAACTACTTTGGAAAAAAAAGTCCTAACTACTTTAGACAAAATGTCCAACTACCTTAGTATATGATCTTGAATGTCCAAAACTAAAAAAGAAGTAAAGTCCTAACTACTTGTGAAAAACTGTCCAACTACCATAGGATATGATCTTCAAAGTCTTAAACCAATCTCGGACTTTAAAATCTTGAAGGAAATTTTCAAGCTACTTGGCACCAATTTTCAGTCGTCATCTAGCACGACTATTGTACCCTTCTCTGACATCATGTAAGTCACTTTTATGTTATAAAAATGTGACTTCATGTAGGACTTATTGGACTACAAGTTTGGGCATATTTTAGGTGCCAAAATAGTCCAAAAGTTGGCTGATTATGACCTTCTTCAAAGGATGTCTCTTGGGATCCAACACTCCTATTCTTGGACATAATTTTAGGCCATAAAACAATTGTAACACCTATCCAATCCATATCCTTTATCCTTGAGCTATTTGTCCTAATTAATAACTTCTTTATTTGCACTTGAAGTCTAATGACCTTGTTTTGTAACTCTTTAGCTTGACATCTTTTTAAAGGCCCTCTTTGAGATTCCTAAGCTTTATTCTTGTCCTTGAACAGAGTTGAGCTTCCTAGGATGCTATAATTCCCCTCTTCTTGAAGAAAATTCGACCATGAATTTCGACCTTGCAAGAAAAAAAAATATGCACTAGTAAATGGCATCCACTAATCTGAAACAATAGTGGGAATACAACAAGATAGTGACCATGTGTCCATTTAACCCAATTAATCCTAATAGGTGTAAATACTCCCTTATAAAGAATTTGGACATCTTCATCCCAATAAAATTTATGCCTACATAGATTAATACAATAAAAACCTCTCTTAGATGCACTATGTAATGAAACTTGCAATTCGATCTTGTCGGTAAGGTAGTCCATAGGCATACATGACAAAGAAATTATAAAAGATCGACCACACATCCATTTAGTATAAGTATCTATACTACATGTATCATTGAAGACACTTTTATGATATAGACAACTATCTACAATTACAAATCTCATGGATTCATCTACCTGAAAGAGTATTTGATCGCAAATGTCACAACAATCATTCATATCATGTTTACTAGTTGCAAACACTTAGACAAGCTCACAATAACATGACTTAAAGAATGACTCCCCATCCCACAACAAAAATCATATTCTAGCAATTGATTACATGAAAACTCATTAGCCACTTCAATAAGAGAAGAAGAAATGTTTAACTCATTCACAAGTCTCTTCTCATAATCTTTCTTCCAAGTTGGAATACATAATCATCTTTATCATACACAATTTCAAAAGTAAGCAAATTACTCTTGTACTTTAACTTAGATATTACAAATAATGACTTGACGTGCATCAAAATATCATCATCCAAAAAACTTATAAAGTCACCAACATAAGAAATAAGAGTATAATTCATTACCTCCAAAAATACCTTGGGTGTTCTAGGAAGTCCAAGAATGCTAATAAACCAATTATACATACCGTACTTGGACTTATTTACTAATGGAACATCACCACCTTGTATTTGTTTATGAAATGGCTCCAACTTAGCAATGCATTTAGGCAACTCCATGTCATAAACCCTTATATAAGAATCAAAATAGTCAAAATATTCATTAACAAGGAATTTAACTAAGCTTTTATCTTCCACCATTCAACAAGAATAGATATCGCCAAATTCATGTGGGAATCCAATTGGATCTTTTGCCATAATCTTTTGCACCTCCTACCCCTTTCAAAAGGTATTTCAACACGTGGCTGCATAAAATTACAAGAACTAAAACAAGAAAGAGTTAATGGGTTAGGAAGTAAAGATACTTTTATTTTTCTTACACTCTCTTTGTCTTTTATCACAAGACAAATGGTTTCCTCACCCTTAGCCTTTTTTCTCTCACTAAAGAGTTTTTATCTTTCTTCACTCAATCCCTCTTGTTTTTCTCTCTCTACCTCATATACTTTTTTTATCTCACTGAATTATCCCTTTTCTTTTTTCTCTAGATCACTATTTACTTCACTTGACATCCCAATCCTTTCACTCAAGTTAACCTCTCCTTTTTTCTCTCTTAAAATGTCAACATGCACTCCCTTACTCCTCTCATTCTTTTCTCTCTCATATGTTTCCACATTCTCTTTAACAATCGTTTCATCTTCACAAATTTGTGAGGGACTCAAAGGCCCAAGAATGAGTTTCTTCCCATTAACCTCAAAAGAGTATCTATTTTTTCCATACTANTTTTAACCCTAGCAACAACAATTAGCTAGCGAAGAACTAATCGCCTTTGGTAGAGAATTAAAAACAAGAGAGAGATTGTGAAACACGGCCCTTTATAATAACAAAAACAACAATAAGCCTAAACTTATCACGTTTCTTGATTACCTAGAAGTGATCTAAGATTTCAAAAAGGGTTTAATCTTACAACCTTAGGTTGATTCTTGATAGTTGAAGAATAAATCCAAGAGTAGCCGCACATAAGAGTGCAAGAAAAATCTCACAATTTTTGTTGATATTGTCTATCATGATCTTCCTACAAACAAAGAATAAACCCCTTTATATAGAGAGGGATTGACTTAATTCTACCAAAAAATAGAAAGAAAATCCTAACTACTTCGGACAAAAAGTCCTAACTACTTTGGACAAAAAGTACTAACTACTTTGGACAAACTATTCAACTACCTTAGGATATCATGTTGAAAGTCCAAAATAAATCTTGGAAACCTTAAAAATCTTTGAAAAAAAAATAAAGTCCTAACTACTTTTTACAAAATGTCCAACTACCATAGGGTATGATCTTGAAAGTCCAAAACCAATCTTGGAATTGGAAATCTTGCAAATCTTGAAGGAAATTTGCAAGCAACTTGGCATGAACGTTCACTAAACTTCTACCACGAGCATTATACCCTTCTTTGACGTCACATAGGTCCTTTTATGCTATAAAAATATGACTTCATGTAGGACTTATTGGGCTACTAGTTTTGACACATTTTAGGTGCCAAATTAGTCCAGAAGTTGGCTGATTAGGACCTTTTTCAAAGGATGTCTCATGGGATCCAATACTCCTCTTCATGGACATAAACTTGGGCCATAAAACAATTGCAACACCTAGTCAATTCATATCCTTGATATTGTCTATCATGATCTTCATAAAAACAAATAATATACCCCTTTATATAGAGAGGGAGTCACTTAATTCTACCAAAAAAATAAAGAAAGAAAATCCTAACTACTTTGGATAAAAAGTCCTAACTACTTTGGATAAAATGTCCAACTACCTTAGGATATGATCTTGAAAGTCCAAACCGAATATGTGAAATCTTAGAAATCTTTGAAAAAGAAGTAAAGTCCTAACTACTTTGGACAAAATATCCAACTACCATAGGATATGATCTTGAAAGTCCAAAACCAATCTCGTACTTTGAAATCCTGAAGGAAATTTTCAAGCGACTTGGCACCAACCTTAACTCGTCATCTAGCTGTCACGACCCAAATCCTCCCTTCGTGAAATGTCGCGACGGCACCTAGTCTCTACGACTAGGTAGGCCTAACATTTGCGGAAATTAAATAATAATAAAAAAACATGAAAATTAACAACTAACAGTAACAAATATTTTTAATGAGCAATTGAGATGTCGCTCGGCATATACAATAATCAACTCTCGAAATATACATAACACTCCCAAGACCCGGAACACCGCAAGTCACAAGCTTCTAAAACATTCTAGTTGTTCTGTACATTAATGTCTATAGAAATAAGAGAAGAATGAACATAGGGGATAGAGGGGGACTCCGAGGATCTATGGGTCCAGGTAGATGTACCTCGAAGTCTCCGAAAGCAGCAGCGACTACAACTAAGGACGGGGCTGGTAGAAAGAACCTGGATCTACACACGAAAAACATGTGCAGGAAAGGGCGTGAGTACTCCATAATGGTACCCAGTAAGTGCCAAGCCTAGCCTCGGTCGAGTTGTGATGAGGTCAGGTCAGGGCCCTACTGGTATATATATATAATAAAAACAAGGCAGAGTAAATTATCGCAGTACAATAAAGACCGAAATTTAACAAGAATGAAATCATAGAAAGGTAATAGCTCAGCACATAACGATAACAACAAGGGATTTCCCGAAATACCACCTCATAGTCCCAAACGTAAATGTACAGGGAGATCTCCCGGAATACCGTTCCTTAGTCTCAAAGTAAATATGCTAGACAGGGGGAATTTAAATATAATAAAAGTAAAAAAATGGGAAATTAAAAACTATAAGTAAAGAAAAGTGGAGAATTATTTTTTTTTTTTAAAAAGAAGAAAAATGGGAAGTGGGAATTCTATTTAATTAAAAATTAATAAAATACTAAAATAATAAAAAAAATATGAAAAATTCCGAAAATATTTCTATAAATAGAAGAGAAATGTGAGGAAAAAGAAAAAATGAAAAGAAATATAGAGGAGGGAATTGAGAGAAATGTTTTTTTTGTTTCTTCTACGCTAAGAAAATTTCTATTCGTGTCATTCTTTCTTCCTCTTTATTTCGAAAATCCAGCCTAAAATTCCAGCAGAAAACCAACACCTAACACCTCATCTTCTTCCATGAACAACCAGTTGAAACTTACCGAAACACTAAAACAAAAAATAACTTTAGTCGAGGTTCGAAGTTTCGTCGAGGTTCTTGGTACCATTTTCGGTTGTGGTTAGTTCGTACAAAAGTCCGGCAGAGCTTTGTTCCTGTTGTACCGAAGTATATTTATCTATTGAAAGATCCATTTCTTGTTCTCCATTTTTCGGATTCCAATTCATATTATGTTTGCTATAAGTTTGAATGTTTTTTTTTCCTGTTTTTCTTAAGGATTGATTCACGATTGGTTTACTATTTCACTTGTTGTTTTGACGGATATTTTAGCCTAGTTGCTTACTGTTTTAGTTTTAGTTAATTAGCATGCCTTGAATTCCTTGGTTAATTCTTTTGGTGTTAAGACGTGAGTTTTGCTTCACTGGTGTCATTATTTTGGAATGATTGTTAGTGCTAAGAATACGGGCTCAAAGCTTAATTGGTAAATGAATTATTTCCTAATTGGGCCATACACTAATATCTTGAAAGATGAGTCGGACATTCATATGAAATGATTGGGCTTTAGGAAATAGTTTTTTACTGATAAGAATGATTGGATTAATTAATGTATTACTATCAGTTGAGACATATTTCATTAGCAAGTCCTAAATTATCCATTAGCAATTAAGACATGTCTTCCAAAAATAAATTCCATAATCTACGGCCTTCACAATAATCTCAAATTCGTTAAGGAAGATAGACTCATAAACAATCGTAGCTTGCTTTAGGCGCGATTAATAAATCATCGTGACTATGGGTACGGTTCTCGTGGCATAGTCATGATACATAAATCCCAACTCAAGTGTGCGTTTCAAGTGACTTGACTTCAATTTAAAATAATAATAAAAATATTGTAAATCGCTAGTACGTTTCACGTGGTGTGATTTGCAATATGTACCATAACAACGAGTGCGTGACGTCACGACTTGTTCAAATAAATTCCATAAATACTAAAAGGGCTAAATATAATTAAAAGCGGTTAAAAATAAAAAATGCAGAATATGTTGTAGACATGTAATAATTAGATAATTACGCCAGGTACTAATTGTTAAGCGACCGTGCTAAAACCACCAAACTCGGGGGTGCCTCACACTTCCTCCCGGGTTAACAGAATTCCTTACCCGGTCTTCTGTGTTCGCAGACCATAAATAAGAGTCAATTACCTCGATTTGGGATTTTAAAATAAATCGGTGACTTGGGACACCATAACAATTATTCCAAGTGGCGACTCTGATTTAAATAAAATAATCCCATTTCGGTTAATGTCACTTTAATTGTAAAACCCCCTATCCCATATCCCTAGGGAAAAGGAGGTGTGACAACCAAAATATCAGAAATTCTTCTAAGTCCAAGTTTTCACCCGTTAAGCACCCGAAACTCACCAGAGGCCCCCAGGACCTCAACCAGACATACCAACCAATCCTAAAACACCATACGAACTTAGTCGAATCCTCACACCACCTCAAATACCATCAAAAACACTGATTACACCCGGATTCAAGCCTAAAGAACTTTGAAATTTCTGAATTCGACAACTGATGCCGAACCCAACCAAACCACGTCCAACTGACCCCAAATTTTGCACACAAGTTTTATTCAACATTACAGACATACTCCAACTTTCGGAATCAAAATCCGACCACGATATCAAAATTTCTACTACCGGTCCAAATCTTCAAAAATAATTCGAATTTCGCCATTTCAAGCTTAAATAAGCTACGGACCTCCAAAACACTATCCGGACACGCTCTTAAGCCAAAAATCACCTTACGGAGCTAATGGAACTGACAAACCTCCATTACAAAGTCCTCTTCACAAAATTCCGACTGCGGTCCAAATCTTAAGGCTTAAACCTCCATTTAGGGAAAACCCAAAAAGAAACCTCTCGGCAAGTCACAATAGCAGAAAATAGATATGGAAGAAGCAATTAATAGGGGTTTGGGGCTATAACTCTCAAAATGACTGGCCGAGTTGTTACATCCTTCCCCTCTTAAAACAATTGTTCGTCCTCGAACGAGCAAAAAGACATACCTGAAGTGGTCAAAAGATAAGGGTAACGACTGCACATAACATGTTCGGTCTCCTAAGTCGCCTCCTCGACTGGGTGACCCCTCCTCTGAACCTTCACGGAAACAATATTCTTTGACCTCATCTTTCGAACCTGCCTATCCAAAATAGCCACCAGCTCCTCAACATATGATAGATCCTTGTCCAACTGGACTGAGCTGAAATCCAACACATGAGACAGATCGTCGTGATACTTCTAGAGCATAGAAATATGAAATACTGGATAGACCCCTACAAGGCTCGGACGCAAGGGAAGATCATAAGAAACCTCCCCAACACGTCGCAACACATCAAATGGGCTGATAAACCTTGGGCTCAACTTGCCCTTCTTCCCGATCCTCCTAACGCCCTTCATAGGCGAAACCCAGAGTAAGACCCGCTCTCCAACCATGAATGCAACACGCGAACCTTCTGATCCGCATAACTCTTATGTCTATACTGGGCTGTGCGAAGTCGATCCTGAATCATCTTCACCTTATCCAGGGCGTCCTGTACCAAGTCTGTACCCATTAATCTAGCCTCGCCCAGCTCGAACCAACCCACTGGAGACCGACACTGCCCACTATACAGAGCCTCATACGGTGCCATATGAATGCTCCACTAATAACTGTTGTTGTAGGAAAACTCTGCAAGTGGCAAGAATTGATCCCAAGCACCCCCAAAATCTATCACACAAGCGCGAATCATATCCTCCGGTATCTAAATAGTACGCTCGGACTGTCCGTCTGTCTGAGGGTGAAATAATATGCTCAACTCAACCCGAGTACCTAGCTCCTGTTGTACAGCCCTCCAGAACCGTGATGTTAACTGCGTACCCCAGTCAGAGATGATAGATACCGGTACGCCATGAAGCCTGACGATCTCGTGGATGTAAATTTGAGTCAACTTCTCGGAAGAATACATAGTCGTCACTGGAATTAAATGAGCTGACTTGGTCAGACTATCCATAATCACCCAAACTGCATCAAACCTCCACTGAGTCCGTGGGAGTCCAACAACGAAATTCATAGTGATCCGCTCCCATTTCCACTCTGGAATCTCTAACTTCTGAAACAACCCACCCGGCCGCTGATGCTCATACTTCACCTGCTGATAATTTAGGCACCGGGCCGCATACTCCTCCTCCTCTAGCGGTAATGCTGCCTTAAGTCCTGATACATCTTTGCGGCACCCGGATGAAAAGAGTGCCGCGAGCTCTGAGCCTCCTGAAGAATCAACTCACGCAAACCATCTACATTAGGCACACATAGCTTGCCCTGCATCCTCAATATGCCATCATCCCTAATAGTGACCTCCTTAGCATCACCGTGTTGAACCGTGTCCTTAAGGATAAGTAGGTGGGGGTCATCATATTGACGATCCCTGATGCGATCATAAAGAGAAGATCGAGAGACCACACAAGCCAAAACTCGACTTGGCTCGAAAATATGCAATCTCACAAACTGGCTAGCTAAGGCCTGAAAATCCAATGCTAAGGGTCTCTCTGCTACTGGAAGATATGCTAAACTCCCCAAACTCTCCGCCCGATGACTCAAAGAATTGGCCACCACATTGTCCTTCCCCGAGTGGTACAAAATGGTGATATCATAGTCCTTAAGTAGTTCCAAACACCTTCGCTGATGCAAGTTAAGATCCTTATCCTTAAACAGATGCTGCGAACTCCGATGATCGGTGTAAATCTCAGAAGGAACACCGTAAAAATAGTGCCGCCAAATCTTCAGGGCATGAACAATAGCTGCTAACTCATGGTCATGGACAGGATACTTCTCCTCATGCACCTTTAGTTGTCTGGACGTGTAGGCAATCACCCTACCGTCCTGCATCAACATCGCGCCAAGACCAATCCACGACGCATCACATTATACAGTATAAGACCCTGAACCTGTAAGCAATACCAGTACTGGGCTGAAGTCAAAGTCGTCTTGAGCTTCTGAAAGCTCTCCTCACACTCCTCTGTCCACCTGAACGGAGAACCCTTCTGGATCAGCCTGGTCATGGGTGCTACAATGGATGACAATCCCTCTACAAAATGACGATAGTAACCCAGCAAACCAAGAAAACTCCGGATCTCTGTAGCCGATGACGGTCTAAGCCAACTTTGCACTGCTTCCACCTTCTTCGGATCCACCTTGATCCCATCACTTGATACTACATGACCCACTGAGTATAGCCAAAACTCACACTTAGAAAATTTTGCATACAACTCCTTTTCTCTCAAAGTATGAAGCACAATCCTCAGGTACTACTCATGATCCTCCCGAGTTCGGGAATACACCAAAATGTCGTCAATAAACACAATGACGAATAAGTCAAGATATGGTCGGAAAACACTGTGCATCAAGTTCATGAATGTTGCTGTGGCATTGGTCAGCCCAAAAGACATCACAAGGAACTCGTAGTGACCATACCGAGTCCTGAAGGCAGTGTTCGGGATTTCTGGCTCCCGAATCTTTAACTGGTGATAGCCTAAACGTAAGTCAATCTTGGACAACACTCTGGCACCCTGTAACTGATCAAATAAGTCATCAATATAAGGTAATGGATACCTGTTCTTCACTGTGACTTTGTTCAACTGGCAGTAATCAATACATATCTGCATAGAACCATCCTTCTTCTTCACAAACAAGACAGGAGCACCCCAAGGTGACACATTTGGCCGAATAAAGCCCTTATCAAGCAACTCCTGTAGCTACTTCTTCAACTCCTTCAACTCAGGAGGAGCCATACGATATAGAGGAATAGGGATGGGCTGAGTCTCCGACAATAAATCAATGCCAAAATCAATATCTCTGTCGGGCGACATGACCGGAAGATCAGCTGGAAACACATCTGGAAAGTCCCTCACTACTGGGACTGACTCAACTGTAGGGTTATCAATACTGATCTCTCACATAAGCTAGATATGCGTCACACCCCTTCTCAACTATTCATTGAGCTTTAAGAAATGAAATAACTCTGCTGGGAGTATACTCTAAGGTACCTCTCCATTCTAATCATGGTAAGCCTGGCATAGCCAGTATCACGGTCTTAACGTGATAATCAAGAATAGCATAATGGGGTGACAACAAATCCATGCCCAAAATAACATCAAAGTATACCATACTGAGTAATAATAAATCGGCTTTGGTCTCAAAACTACTAAGAGCAATCAAATAGACCGATACACGCGGTCCACAATGAGAGAATCTCCCACAGGAGTAGACACGTAAATAGGGAAACTCAAAGAATCCCGAGATACACCCAAATGTGGGGCTAAATAAGAGGACACATATGAGTACGTAGAACCTAGGCCAAATGTGGGGCTAAATAAGAGGACACATATGAGCACATGGTGGCTGAGTTGTTTGTGGAGGTGCAACCCTCCAAAGTCTGGGGCAATCCCTCACCATATGGCGGGTGTCGCCACACTCAAAACAACCCCTCAGAGGGCGTGGCTGCTGTAATTAACTCGAGCCAGGTCTACTGGACTGGCCGCTAAAAGCACCCCGAGCAGGAGGCACACTAGATACTGGCGATGCATAATAAGGCTCATGTGGCCTAGAAGGGACTGGAACACCACTGGTGGCTGGAAGATCTGAATGAACGGGGTGACTTACATAACCCCTACCATGGAGAGCTGCTGGGGCACGAGCTCCAAAATAAGAACCAGTCTCTCGAGACCTTTTAGCCTCTCTCTCCTCTCGGTCCCGAGCAAGCATGCCCTCTAATTTGGTGGCAATACTCATATCCTGGTGTCATGAAATATCCATCTCCAACTCCTTGACCATATTGATAGAGATACAGGGGTGGATTCCCTCAATAAACCGTCGAACCCTCTACCTAACTGTGGCAACCAAGGCCGGTGCATGTCGAGCCAAATCACTGAAGCAGACTGCATACTCTGACACAGTTATAGCACCCTGGCACAAATGCTCAAACTCCACGTGCCATGAGTACCTGAGGCTCTGAGGGATATACTCTCTCAAAAACATGTCCGAGAACTGAGTCCATGTAAGTGGAGCTTCCTCATCCAGACTATCAACTCATAAGCACGCCACCACTGATAGGCTGCTCCTCTAAGCTGAAAGGTGGTAGAAGAAACCCCACTCGTCTCCGCTATGCCCATAGTAAGGAGAATGCGATGACATACCTCCAGAAAACCCTGAGCATCATTTGTAGCCAATCCGCTGAAGGTAGGTAGGTGGTACTTCTTGTACCTTTCAAGTCTGAGCTACTCTGGCTCAAAAGCGGCTGTCTTGGGCTCATGCTGAATAGGAGCTACCAGCGGCATAGGAATGATCTCTGGGGCCTGATCAACCTAGACCCTCTGCTCAGGAGTGAGGGCTGCAGGAGTCCGTGCTCCTCCCCCGGCCTGAGATGTGGCAGGAGCTAATGGAAACAATCTAGCCTGAGCTAACGTGATGAACATGCTCATGAACTGGGTTAGAGTCTCCTGGAGAGATGGTGCAGTAATAAGGACCTCCGGTGCCTGCCCTTCAGCTGGATCTGCTGGGGACTCCTCTGTCGCAGCTCGCACGGGTGGTCTGGCTGCACCGCGTGTTCATCCTCTACACCGGCCCCGGCCTCTGATGTCTCTAATAGAGGGCACGGGTGCCTGGTCATCAGATCCTCCGGTATGGGTCCTCACCATCTGGGAGAAAGAATAGAATAAAGAATTTTAAAATTTGATTCCAATAACTTACACGACAAGGAATCAAACGAAGTATGATTGTTCTGAACAGTTCCATAGCCTCACGAAGATAAGTACAGACGTCTCCGTACTGATCCGCGAGACTCTAATAAACCGGCTTGTGACTTACAATACCTATCAGCCTAGAGCTCTGATTCCAACTTGTCACGACCCAAATCCTTCCTCTGTGAAACATCGTGACGGCACCTAGTCTCTATGACTAGGTAAGCCTAACATTTGCGAAAATGAAATAATAATAAAAAAACATGAAAATTAACAACTAATAGTAACAGATATTTTCAATAAGCAATTGAGATGCCGCTCGGTATATACAATAATCAGCTCTCGAAATATACAACACCCTTAAGACCCGGAACACCGCAAGTCACAAGCTTCTACGAAATTCTAGCTGTTCTATACATCAGTGTCTATAGAAATAAGAGAAGAATGAACATAGGAGATAGAGGGGGACTCCAAGGATGTGCTGGCACGAGCAAATGTACCTTGAAGTCTCTGAAAGCAGTAGCGACCGCAACTAAGGACAAGGCTGGTAGAAAGAACCTGGATCTGCACACGAAACACATGTGCAGGAAAAGGCGTGAGTACTCCACAATAGTACCCAGTAAGTGCCAAGCCTAACCTCGACGAGGTCAGGTCAGGGCCCTACTGATATTTATATAATAAAAACAAGGTAGAGTGAAATATCGCAGTACAATAAAGACTGAAATTTAACACGAATGAAATCATAGAAAGGTAACAGCTCAGTACACAGCGATAACAACAGGGGATCTCCCGAGATATCGTCTCGTAGTCCAAAATGTAAATGTATGGGGAGATCTCCCGGAATACTGTTCTGTATTCTCGAAGTGAATATGCAAGATAGGGGGATCTCTCGGAATACCGTTCCGTAGTCCCAAAGTAAATATGCAGGGGGGTCTCCTGGAATACCGTTCTGTAGTCCCAAAAGTAAATATGCAGAGGGATCTCCCAGAATACCATTCTGTAGTCCCAAAAGTAAATACACAGCTCAAACACTAGAAATAACAGCTACAACACGAAGTCCTACAAATTAGACTAAGTACGTGTCAAGGAAGAGGCAGGGAATTAACTCATTATGCTACACAGAGTTCAGAGAAGCAATTAAGACACTTAAACATGCTATTCCAAACTGAACAGGATAATTACATATGCTAGTGTAGCTCAAATAAAGTGAAACATGTTATTACTTAGAGAAAGATGGAGTTTTACAATAAATAGCTCGTGTACGCACTCGTCACCTCACGTACACAGTGCTCGCATATCAAAACAGTACCAAATCCTAAGGGGAATTCCCCCATACAAGGTTAGGCAAGCCATTTACCTCGAACCAAGCTCAAATCAATCTGTAACGATGCACTTTCCACGAATATCCAACTCTGAATGGCCCAAATCTAGCCAAAATCAATTACATATCATAAATATAACTTCAATGAACTAATCTAGCTACTGAAATCAAAGCTAAAGCAAGAAATTGGAAAATTGCCCCAAAAGTCTCCTTGGGCCCACATCTCGGAATCGGGTAAAAGTCACAAAATATGAACACCCATTCACTCACGAGTTCACTCGTACCACAATTATCCAAATCTGATGTCTAAATCCCAATCAGAACTTAGAAATTCAGTTAGGGAACTTTTCCCCCATTTTCCCAACTTTTCAATCCAAATCCGAAATTAAATGAACAAATCAACAGTAGATTAATGAAATATAACCAAAATTGAATAAGGAATCGTTAACCCAAAGCTCTCTCTTCAAATCCCTCAAAGCATCGCCAATTCCCGAGCTCCCATGTCCAAAAATGGAGAAATGAATCAAACCATCGAAATTCTATCTTTTCTGCGCAGTGAACTCGCACCTGCGACCTCATCATCGAACATGCGGTTCCGCTTTTGCGGTTAGGACTCCGCACCTGTGAGTTTTCATTAAATCTCTAGTGTCCGCACCTGCACACCTAAGTCTACATCTTCGGATGCGCTTTTGCGTCTACTTGTCTGCTTCTGCGGAACCTTGGGTCCTTCTCATCTCCGCATCTGCGACTACCCTTCCACAGATGAGGTTGCGCTCCTGCAGCTCACTTGTCGCATTTGCGACCACTAACTTCTGGAAATGGAATCCGACCCCGATATCAAAATTTTCACTACCGGTCCAAATCTCCAAAAAAAATTTGACTTTCTCCATTTCAAGCCTAAATAAGCTACGGACCTCTAAAACACTATCCGAACATGACCCTAAGTCCAAAATCACCTAATGGAGCTAACAGAACTGACAGAACTTCATTACGGAGTCATCTTCACACAGTTCCGACTACGGTCCAAATCTTAAGGCTTAAACCTCCATTTAGGGACTAAGTGTCCCAAAATACTACAAAACCCAAAATGAAACCTCCCGACAAGTCCCAATAGCATAAAATAGATATGGAAGAAGTAGTTAATAGGGGATCGGGGCTATAACTCTCAAAACAACCAGGCGGGTCGTTATATTTGCACGACTATTGTACCCTTCTCTGGTCATTTTTATGTTATAAAAACGTGACTTCATGTAGGACTTATTGGACCGCAAGTTTGGACACATTTTTGGTTCCAAAATGGTCCAAACGTTGGCTGATTATGACCTTCTTCAAACAATGTCTCTTGGGATCCAATATTCTTTTTCTTGGACATAATTTTGGGCCATAAAACAATTGTAACACCTAACCAATCCATATCCTTTAATCTTGAGCTCTTTTCCTTGTCCTTGAATAGAGTTGAGCTTCCTAGGATGCTATAATTACCCTCTTCTTGAAGAAAATTCGTCCTCGAATTTCAACCTTGCAAGAAAACGAAACATGCACTAGTAAATAACATTCACTAATCCGAAACAACAGTGGGAATAAAACAAGACAGGGACAATGTGTCCATTGAACCCAATTAATCCTAATAGGTGTAAATACTCCCTTATAAAGTATATGGACATCTTCATCCCAATAAAAGTTATGCCTACCTAGATTAATACAATAAACATCACTCTTTAGATGCACTATGCAATGGATCTTGCAATTCGATCTTGTCGGTAAGGTAGTCCATAAGCATACATGACAAAGAAATTATAAAATATTGACCACACATCCATTTAATATAAGTATCTATACCACATGTATCATTGAAGACACCTTTATGATATAGCCAACTACCTACAATTACAAATCTCATGGATTCCTCTACCTGAAAGAGTATTTGATCGCAAACATTACAACAATCATTCATATCCTGTTTACTAGCAGCAAACACTTAGACAAGCTCACAATGAACATGACTTAAAGAATGACTCCCCATCCCACAACAAAAATCACATTCTAGAAATTGATTACATGAAAACTCATTAGCCACTTCTATAAGAGAATAAGAAATGTTTAACTTATTCACAAGTCTCTTCTCATAAAATTCATGCCTCTTTCTTCCAAGTTGGAATATATAATCATCTTTGTCATACACAATTTCAAAAGTAAGCAAATTACTCTTGTACTTTAACTTAGATATTACAAATAATGACTTGATGTGCATCAAAATATTATCATCCAAAAAAAATATAAAGTCACCAACATAAGAAATAAGAGTATAATTCATTATCTCCAAAAATACTTTGGGTGTTCTAGAAAGTCCAAGAATGCTAATAAACCAATTATACATACCGTACTTGAACTTATTTACTAATGGAACATCACCACCTTGTATTTGTTTATGAAATGGCTCCAACTTAGCAATGCATTTAGGCAACTCCATGTCATAAACCCTTATATAAGAATCAAAATAGTCAAAAGGTTCAATAACAAAGAATTTAACCAAGCTTTTATCTTCCACCATTCAACAAGAATAGATATCGCCAAATTCATGTGGGAATCCAATTGGATCTTTTGCCATAATCGTTTGCACCTCCCACCCCTTTCAAAAGGTATTTCCACACATGGCTGCATAAAATAACAAGAACTAAACAGGAAAGAGTTAATGGGTTAGGAAGTAAAGATACTTGTTTTTCTTACACTCTCTTTGGCTTTTATCACAAGACAAATATTTTCCTCACCCTTAGCCTTTTTTTCTCTCACTAAAGAGTTTTTCTCTTTCTTCACTCAATCCCTCTTGTTTTTCTCTCTCTACATCATATACTTTTTTTATCTCACTGCCTTATCCCTTTTCTTTTTTCTCAAGATCACTATTTACTTCACTTGACATCCCAATCCTTTCACTCAAGTCAACCTCTCCTTTTTTCTCTCTTAAAATGTCAACATGCACTCCCTTACTCCTCTCATTCTTTTCTCTCTCATATGTTTCCACATTCTCTTTAACAATCGTTTCATCTTCACAAATTTGTGAGGCACTCAAAGGCCCAAGAATGAGTTTCTTCCCATTAACCTCAAAAGAGTATCTATTTTTTCCATACTATATGAAGCACTTTTATAGACATATCATGGCCTTCCTAACAAGGCATGAAAATTATTCCTGGGAATGACATCACACTAAATCACATCCTCATACCTTCCAATAGAAAATGGCAATAACACTCTTTTATCCACCTTTACTCCTTTCAACATGTAGGGTACAATAATCTCAACACAAGGCAAGTTCAATTTCTCAACCATATAAGTGCTAATTAAGTTATAGCCAAATGCTTTGTCAATTCTAAGGGCATGAGTCACATACATCACTTTAGCACTTGTTTGAAAAATAACTTTATCATTGCCTTCCTTCCATTCGGTATACTGAAAGTTTGACTTTTCAAGTTGTTGAGTCATAGCTCTCCTCCTNATCCTTTCACTCAAGTCAACCTCTCCTTTTTTCTCTCTTAAAATGTCAACATGCACTCCCTTACTCCTCTCATTCTTTTCTCTCTCATATGTTTCCACATTCTCTTTAACAATCGTTTCATCTTCACAAATTTGTGAGGCACTCAAAGGCCCAAGAATGAGTTTCTTCCCATTAACCTCAAAAGAGTATCTATTTTTTTATACAAGAACCTTCCAAGATTATCAAGATTGAAATCTTGATTAGCCTATGCTCTGATACCACTTAAAAACAATATGATAGGGGTCCAAGAGTTACTAAAGAAAAACAAGAAAAACGTGCGGAAGCTAAAAGAAAATAAAGAAACGAAAAAACGGAAATTAAAAATAGATTGAATTCAATAAGAGTTTCTTGATTTCAATAAGTTTATTATTGAAGTTGAATCCTACCAACAACAATTAGCTAGCGAAGAACTAATCACCTTTGGTAGAGAATTAAAAACAAGAGAGAGATTGTGAAACACGGCCCTTTATAATAACAAAAACAACAATAAGCCTAAACTTATCACGTTTCTTGATTACCTAGAAGTGATCTAAGATTTCAAAAAGGGTTTAATCTTACAACCTTAAGTTGATTCTTGATGGTTGAAGAATACATCCAAGAGTAGCCGCACATAAGAGTACAAGTAAAATCTCACAATATTTTTTGATATTGTCTATCATGATCTTCCTACAAACAAAGAATAAACCCCTTTATATAGAGAGGGATTCACTTAATTCTACGAAACAATAGAAAGAAAATCCTAACTACTTTGGAGAAAATGTCCAACTACCTGAGGATATGATGTTGAAAGTCCAAAACCAATCTCGGACTTTGAAATCTTGAAGGAAATTTGCAAGCTACTTGGCACCAACTTTCAGTCGTCATCTAGTACGACTATTGTACCCTTCTTTGACATAAATTAAGTTCTTTCTATGTTATAAAAACGTGACTTCATGTAGGACTTATTGGGATGCAAGTTTGGACACAATTTAGGTGCCAAAATGGTCCAGAAATAGGTTGATTAGGACCTTCTTCAAAGGATGTATCTTAGGATCCAATATTCCTCTTCTTGGACATAAATTTGGGCCATAAAACCATTGTAACCCCTAGATAATTCATATCCTTTATCCTTGAGCTTTTTCTGCCAATTAACAACGTCTTTATTTGCACTTGGAGTCTAATGACCTTGTTTTGCAACTCTTTAGCTTGACATCTCGTTAAAGGCCCTCTTTGAGATTCCTAAGCTTTATCCTTATCCTTAAATATAGTTGAGCTTCCTAGGATGCTATCATCATACCCCCACCTCCCGCACTCTAGAGTAGCGAGTCGGTGTTGATCAGGTTCCGAGAGTTATGCTAGCATAGCTTGTTAATTAGGTTTAGCATGATCTCATGCTAGAGGCATCTGAGGAGGAGCAACTAAGACTTAAGAGGTTCAAGAAGTATCACCCTCTTACTTACGATGGTGCACTTACTGAGGATACACATGGTTTTATAGACAAGTGCCATCGTATTCTGCACATTATAGGTGTTGTGGAGATGAGCGGAGTCACCTTTATTACAATTTAGCTGTTAGGAGTAGCAAATAGGTGGTGGCAGGCTTACGAGAAGGGTAGTCTAGCTGATGCAACTCCACTCACTTGGGCTCAATTTCTAGAGATGTTTTTAGAGAGTTGTTTTCCAGGACCCTTCGGGATGCATGGTGCACAGTGTTTTAGCAGCTGCATTAGGGGACTATGTTAGTGTCAGAGTATTCCCTCAGATTCAGTGAGTTGTCCCAACATGCGCCTGCTTTGGTTGCTACAATAAGAGATCGATTTTGCAGATTCAATGAAGGACTCAATTATGGTATTAGATTTAGCATGACTCGGGAATTGGAGACAGATACTCTATCTCAGCAGTTTGTGGAGATCGCTCGAAGGTTTGAGGGTATGAGGGGCCAAGAGAGGAAGGATGTCACGACCCAAACCGATGGGCCATGACGGGTACCCGGTACCGTACTCAACCGAGTACTAACAGAACGTATCTTTTTGTATCATACTATCATAGATAATTGAGCCGGAGAGGCTACCATGAGATAAGTAGAATACAACATGTAATACCAACTTATACATAACACATATAGGCCAATAAGACCAAAATAACCACTCGTACACTGAACACAGGCCGACAAGGCCATAAAATCTTTTACGTACTTGAAATCTATCTACAAGCCTCTAAGAATACATAATTGTAATAAAGGTTGGGACAGAGCCCCGCCATAGCAAACAATACACATGTAAATCATACTGACCAAACAAGCAACTCTGTAGCAAATGGAGTGCACCAATATCTTTCGCTGAACTGATAGACTAATTGTAGGGCTCTCGACCTGTCTATCGGGACCTGCGGGCATGAAAAGCAGCATCCCCAGGAAAAAGGGACGTCAATACAAATAATGTACCGAGTATGTAAGGAATAAAAATCAGTAAACAATAGACATGAGAAAACATGGAGTAAACGACTCGACATGTATGTCCGAATAACTCTGTGAATCATTAATATTTATAATGCCGTGCATATGCATATAGAATGTCATACCATGCATAGGTATATGTGTACATAACATCATCAAGTCTCTGAGGACATCCCATCATATCATTTTGGCCACTATGGGCAAATCATCAACGTATACCAGTTGATCAGGTGGTGGTGCGTATATAATGCCGTAACCTTTTTCCATATCCCATGTACATATAATATACATATATACGCGTATTTAACGCCATCTGGTCATGGGTCAATGTGCATGTATACATGAATACAATGCATGAGAATTATGTCAATAAAATCTCTCGGAATGTCATAGTACCATTATGCCTTTGAGTAATATCATGAAATAAATATTTTTCAACTTAGGTATTTTTCTGAGACCCATGAACAGACAATAGAATAATAAGACATATGGGGATTCAAGAACATAGGCATCTCTAATACTTCTATGAATAGAGTCATTTATGGAATTTGTGCATTTGCTCGTTTAGTTTGTGTCGTATAGATCATGCCAAAAAGAAAGAAGGGATAGCCTTAACATACCTGAACCGATTCTCTTGACAATCCCTCTAACGCACGACTTTTGCGAAGAACATGTAATGGCGGATCGAATTAGGGAAAAAATCCGTATAATATTCTTGGGAAATATTGTATCGTACTCCCTTAGAACCGCGATAACATTAGGTAGACTTCATATGAAATCTTTGAATCAATTTCATTGCTATTGCAACATTCGCTTTGCTGAAGCTTGTTACGTTGCTATGAATATATCTCTCTTTTGTGAATTATATCAAAATATCATATGACTTTGTTGAATTAGAGAAGTTTTTCATGACTTTGTTGAAGCTGAAGTTGCCCTTTTCCAATTCTTTGTGAATTTGAGATTCATCTATAAGAAAGTATAAGTATAAGCATATGAAAAAGTCTCTTAATATTGGGGTTGTGGGCCCCACTTTTGTGGATAACTTGGAAACCTATTATTCTAAATATGCCACCTATATGTGAACTTTAAGAGTCACATTTTTGTGACTTTGTGGGCTGCCGCGTTAAGTATTAAATCCTTATCTAATAAGTACCCACTTATTTCCTTAATTAGTTTGTTAATTCCCCATTAACCAATTACCAACATAATTAGAAATTATCTCAAAATACTTAAAATACTACTCACTTTTAATACACTTTATACACCTCACTATCATGGCCATGTCGTACCCTGTATGGTACTAGTCTATAAATACAGGGTATTTTAGCTCGGGCCGTATTTTATCCCAAAATGTCAAACTTTAACGAAACTCATTTCCTTCGATTCGCTTACCCTCTCACCTTCACGAATTTACTTATCACTTGTTTGAAATAGCATAATCCTTATAATATCAAAATAATTCCATTCACGAACTTATGTCGATTAACTTACGACGAAACTTTAACATACGAAAATGCAAGATGTAATATCTCATTTTCGAGCTTTTATCAAGTTACTTATGGCGTACATTTACGTATGAAAATATGGGGTGTAACATCATTCCCCCCTTTTGAACATTCGTCCTCGAATGTTGACTGATACACTTATCATTTCCATAACTTATGTCTTCTGAATACTTTAGTACTCTCCTTGCCATCTAGGCAACTGTTCTGTGAACAATCCCAAAGTCCAGGGCATTCCCCCCTTTAGACCTCTTTCTCATACCACGAGTTGTGGTCGGAATCCTTCCAATATCGTAATTGTTGCTACCTTCTGTCATGCAGCTTGTACAACTCTGACCTTGTAAGTGTGCCTCTGCGACTCTTTTCTCCTTTTTGCTCCGGCTTTTAGCAAATCTCTAGGCCTCATAAATATATACAGCATTATGAGAAGTTGTCCCTCTAGGCATCTATGGGTATACTGAAGTTCTTTGCTCGGTACTTTGTTGAACTTATGAATATTGTTATACCTTATTTCATAGCTCCGTTTATCCATCCGTATGACTTTACTGCATCTAGGTAGGTCATACTATACCATAATACTTACTTAGATTTATCGTTACTGAGGTATGCTACCAAACTCCTGGTTACTTTCGTTGCTTATCCCATATGCATAAATCTAAGTCCTTTAATGCTTCTTCACTATTATTCATCTTAAGAATGACGACCTAATCTCATCTCATACTTTGTGACTTGTATCCATCAATTGTTGATTCACCTCAATATTGTTCCACAATATACCGCTGATAACTTGAAACTTCTTACGTAATACCTTGCCACTAGGGCTTATGTTGCATCAAGGAATATTTGAAGTGTTTTTCCTGATCCATTTAGCGGCGATACTGTACTTCAATAAACGTATTTTATAGTATCCTAATGTGATTCACTTACGTGGGTATTTTAATCCCATACAATTCATGAAATCCTCTTCAAATCATTACTCAATCGAAGGCCCAAACATCATCCTTTATCTATCACAATTACACCCTTATTCTATTATCAAGGCAACATTCCATCTCTTTTAAATTCTAGTAGTCCTAGACTCATTTGAGTATATTCAGGCAATACTGAGCTTTCTATGATTCTTGTTCTCCTGTCTTCCTAAAACCTTGTCGCTTTACCATACTCTAGCGTGCGACCTATACATATCTATTTATATTGCTCGCAGCCTTCCTTCAACTTGCTTACAACATGGATTTCCTTGTGTTATTCTGGAACATCAAGCGAGACATCACATTGTCTCTAACTCTTCTTTACTATCTTGACTAGGCCTCTCGATACCTAGAAACCATAGGGTGAAAGATATGCCACTGACGATGCTGCTATCATTCCTAGATACTGAATCCCAACGCTTCTAATCTTCTATATGCAGTATGGATTATTTGCAACCTTCTGCATTGGAGTATCTCGTACGTTGTTCACCTTTACCTTACTTACGTTAAAATCTCGCATCACATCTTCTATCTCCTTCATGACCTTCCTTCCACATAGGTAAAATTCACAGCCACAACTTGAAGCTCTATTATAATACTTGCAACTCTGGTCCATACACGATCCGTTGGAAGCTTTGTACTGACTTCTTATGAGGCAGGTACTCTTCTAACCGGCTTTTTCGTAGGGCCGTTTAGAATATGGCTATTGTACTATCTGTCTTGTACCTCTGATATTAAGAGTGATTCCTTTATGTTCTCAATCACAATTTCTATAATTTGCTGGGTCCAATGATTAGACTCATGATTTACTTGGTTGATGTAGCTCTTTAGTTTCCTCTTCCCTCTGATCAACCTTTATGTAAGTTTAAGCTATCATCCGATATGCGGATCAATTCTTTCTTTTAACTTATACCAGAATCTTTTATGCCTGTATGTATGATTGACACCATATATGTTGCATGCATAAAACTTCGAACTCTTAAGTGTGTTCATAACGTAACTAATTCTGGATCATTAATCGAATAATTCTTTTCGTTCCTTCTCAGATTTCTTTAAACATAAGACATTACTTTTCCTTGTATTTCTGCTCCCTTGTTGCGTGCATACTTAGCTTATCTTAGTTCCCACACATGTTGGAATTCCATACCACTCATATGATTCTGAATATCACTTCTGATTTTACTTTCCGTTTATTAGCCACGGTAAGTGCCACTTCCTTATGTAGTACATACAATGTCATTGTGAGACTGTTGTTATAAGACCATTCCCTCTTTAGGCCACTGAGCTTAGGTTGAAGACTTCTTCCTTATTTCCTCAGCTAGTCTTTCATTGTAGTACTTAGGGAGGATCCTCTGACTCTTATGAAGCTGCGAGCTTATTACACCGAATACTCGACAAAATTTTTGATGTCCTTCCTCGCCTATAATTCTCCGTAGTTTACACTCATGTGCTTGTAGGGTTGCTTGTGAACTTGATGTTTTGACTGTCTTTCCAGTGGCATTAGCTTTTATTTCCCTAACACTTATACGGTACATTTAACTACCCCAACCCCTATCTGAATATTTCTCAACGATCACGATATTATTACCTGCAAGACTGAATTCCCCATGTTGGGGTTCACTAAGTTCATCTTGCACAATCTGTTGATTTGTCTGTAACCTCCTGTCTAGCCATAACTAGGCTCTTCCTATATTAACTACCAACTACTCTATGGCCCATTCTCATATCAACATTCCACATAATCTTTCTTGGGTTATTTCCTTTGTCTTAACTTATGTCTAGCACATGCTCCTTCTCTATCAAAAACATCTCGGGAAGGAACCCTTACTTTCTCTCCTTGACGTCGTGTTTGCATAATGTTCTGGAATCGTAGCATATCTGTAGGATTTGAATACGTGCAGTCTCATTCATTTTTCATTTTTATCCCATTCATCCTTTACCATTCCATAATTTCTAGAACCATTTAATTCTGACTTCATGCCACATCACTCCATATTCCCTGTTTAGGGGAGCACTAAGATTTGGAGATACGACAATCTACATATAGATGTTTTGCCTCTTCGTCTTTGGCATCTTTGCACGTCATCGATGATCCTTACTCGCCTTGTGGTAATCCTTCTGTACCAAGGATAACGAAATTCCTTACTCACGAGGGTGACACTTAGTATAACTGGCATATACAGTCCCTTAAGCTTAACTTTACTCACCTTGCTTGCTTTAGGGAAGCGTCTTCCTGAATGACCTTTAAAGGGTATTCTTCGGTCATCCATTCTATTATCGCCCGGACGCAATCTCTGAAATTCTCATTATGCCGACTATTACTCAGTCCCTAGTTCATGTTTAGTTAATCTTGTTCATCAGTCTATGCTGATTTCTTATTACTCTGGGGTCTAATTTTTCCTTTTGGTAATCACGTTGGAGTTACGAACTTATTTTTAAAAATGAGGATATGACTTTATGGCCTATATTGTTTTGTTATCTCAAGGCCTGTCACCTCTCGTCTTTTCCTTCACTTGACTATAGACTTTGTAATACCGTCATCTTTTTGATCTACCGTTGTCATCCATGTATCATATCTTACTCATAATTCTTTATTGACTCTCTTCTTATTTCCCGCTAACATCTATATCTATCACTTTATTCTGAAAAATCGAACAAGACATTCTTTTGCTTTTAGCTCCCCTTGCCCCATCCATTGGCTCTTTGGGTTGCCTAACATTCTTTCTCCACTAGGGACGGGAGCTACACTAAGGTAATATTTATTCCTTCAAGGCTTCCAGTGCCTATCTTTGTAGTATTCATATCTAGTTGTACTATTTTAGACTGCACATTCTAGGTGTCTCACAAGGAGATCTATTAGCACATTTGCAATAACATTCGGAAATGTCAGCTAACGCTAACAATCCATCCACCATTTTGGGTTACCCTAACCCCAGCTAGATCCTGACATCTTTCCTTCTCTTATACTAATTATGTTAGCCCCTATAGGCATAAATGAGATGGGTGTGGCCGATTGTACATACATCTACTACTGTTGAAGGTAACTCGAAATGCTTATATCTCCCTTCCTGAATGGTAAATAATGATAATCTTCACTAGCTGGGCACCTCGTACCCTTTTCATCTTGCTCCTTTTACTTATTGAAGCTTGTATCTACCTTCTGAATCTCTTGTTGCTTTTTTTTTTTACCATATGGGTGGATAGATATTCATGCCTTAGCGATCCTTTTCCAGAAGCTTACACATCTTAGTACACACATGATCTACTTAATATCTCATATTTATTCATCATACGAGTGATGCAAAACTTGAGCTCCTCTGACTCAATTCTTCCAAACTATATCTCTTACCAACTGTCTTTCTGGATGTAGGCATCGTCGTATTATGAATAAGATAGAGTTTAGGAAATTAAGTTCTATTGAGAGGGTGTTTAGTTATACATACTAGTGCTATTCGATAGTACTAACGTCTCTTTTGCCGGGGGCGCTGCATCTTTAAATGGATGCAGGTGGTTCCACAGCAGGAGACACTGATCAGTGATAGTAGTACACCTTCTTCCCAGCTGACATGGTGAGCCCCACTTCATCCCTGGGTCATGCATCTTTTGTACTTTGTGTATTCTGTTTGAGGTATAGCCGGGGCATTGTTGCCGGCATTTTCAGTATACTCTTCTTTATCTATAGAGGCTCCGTAGACATAGTGTGGGTTGTATATTGGCACTGGGAAGTTAAACTCGTTATGTTATATTTGAATTACTATTTTCACTTCAGATTATGAAAAATGTGTGGAACGGAGACTTCAAAAAATGAAGTAACTAATGGTAAGAAATTGGTATAGCAGACGTGATCACTTTATTGTTTACTTAACGAAGAGATATATATATTCTCCTTACTCAGGTATGAGTTTGGGTAGAAGGAAATCTAATAGTCCTTCCCTTTAGACCTCTTTCTCACACCACGACTTGTGGTCCAAATTCTTCGAATCTCGTCACTATTGCTACCTTCTATCATGTAGTCTGTACGACTTTGTCCTTGTATGTCACGCCCCATCCTTGAGAGGCGCGACCAGCGCTCAACCGAGTGAACCCGGTAGAGAAAGCCTGTTAGATAGGTTCTACCCAACTTACCCATGATCAGGAAAAGACATGATTTCATAAATTATACAGTAGGAAGTTAATACATAAAATACTAAATCATTTCATTAGCCATTGCGCCTTTAAGTCTCGAAATACACATTTCCTATAGTTCGAGTGAAACAACTGATAAAACATAACACAACTGGTTTAACATTCCAAACACCCATATACAACCCACATAGTGTCTACAAAGCCTCTAAAAGATACAAAAGAGTCTATGATAGTGCCGGCGACAAGGCCCCGGCTATACCTTGATACGTGATAATAATATGAACAAAAGATACAATAAGTGATCCCGGGATGAAGTGGGACTCGCCATGTCTGCTGGGAAGAGGATGTGCCACTAACGCTGATCAACACTGCCTACTATGTAACCACCTACATCCACTTAAAGATGCAGTGCCCCCGGCAAGAGGGACGTTAGTGACGTCGAATAACACTAGTATGGATAGCTAAACACTATCTCAATAGAATGAATAATAATACAAGAGAAACAGTCAAGAATTCAATAAGAGCTTCAAATAATTTGAAAACATCAAGTTAAAGATCACATAAGGTTTCAAGTCAATTTCCACGTTATTTGGTTGGGTGATCTTTAGTGCCGATATCCCACGCAGTGCCCCCCGCAAAAGGGACGTTAGTGACGTCGAATAGCACTAGTATGTATAGCTAAACACCATCTCAATAGATTGAATAATAATACAAGAGGAACAGTCAAGAATTCAATAAGAGCTTCAAATAAGAAAAACATCAAGTTAAAGATCAAATAAGTTTTCAAGTCAATTTCCTCGTTATTAGGTTGGGTAATCTTTAGTGCCGATATTTCATAATTCACCATACCACCTTATTCTTACACGGAGTTCGATCACGACCCGATCAGCTAGGTCATCTCACTTCAGAAATCAACCATAACCACAATTTTAATTATCATTTTCAGCCCAGTCACCACCATGTGTGCGGCATGGCGTTCGATCACGGCCCGATCGGCTAGGCCGTCTCACCCAAGACGTTACCTTTTTAAGTCAATCATCTGACATAATACTTCTTTCATATCTTTTCGATTCATTGGCACTAGTGATCACTATTACAAAGTCATTCTTTGCACTTGGCCGTATTTCATAGTTCCAGTTCCCTTTTTCCACATTCAAATATCAATATCATTATCAAAAATAATAAGGCTTCCCATTCAAGACATTAAATTCACATATGAGTAACTCAGGAATCTTAGGCACATAGAGGCTTTTCGTATAATTTGGCATAACAACCTTTATTTATTTCTTGACATTAAGTCTTAACATTACTAGCACATATTCCACATTTTGAACACATCCTCAAATGGTACGATAACAAGACAAAGATACAGGTCTGTTGTTCATTATGTGACCGCAGAACAGGTCTGCGGGCTGCATAGTTACCACAGACACAGATAGACATTTGCCCGTGTTTGACACCGATTATACGACCGATATGCGGTCCGTATATTGATTATGCGATCGCATATGCGATCATAGACCATGTTTCGGAGCTCCATTTTTGGGTTTTTAAAACCAGACCCTATTTCGTTAAATACACTCTTTGGGCCATTTGTGAGCTATAATCTGACATTTTAGAGTGAGAGAAAGTGCCCTGGAGTGAGAAGGTATTCTTCAATAATTGTTCTTCAATTCTTGCTCAAGTTTTGGAAGACTAAGAAGGGAAACTCACTAGGTCTTCATCCTAGAGGTAAGATTCTACACCCTAACCCCTAATTTCGAAATTTTCTGAAAATGGTAATTAGCAAGATACATTTTGGGCATGAGAGTTGGTAATTTTACATGCATGTGATATCAAGGGGTGTACGAAGATTGTTGAACTAGGTATGGTAAAGATTGGGTTGTTGAATGAAGGAATTCTCCATAAAATAACCTTGAAACCTTATGCACACCTAGTGTTTGATAAAATGCTCAAATGACCTAGAACCATGATCATCTTCCTAATTTTGGTTCAATTTGTTATATTTCTAAAATAGATTGAAGTTTCTAAGAATTTTGGAACATTTAGAGTGTAAGGAAGCTCAAGTGAGGTATGTTGGCTAAACTCTTCTCTTAGAATTGGATCCCACGATATTCATGTGAGTTATGTAAGTCCCGAGTGGTTTATTATAAAATTGGCTATTCCGAGTAAGATTGGGTTGAAAGATATATGTTCAACAAGTATTCCATATGATTTATTTATGCTATGTTATCAATTGAGGATGTGTTAAAAATATGGGTTGTGCATTAGAAATGTTCGACTTCAAGTTAAATTGAAACGAAGGCTATTATGCCAAATTTTGTGAAGAATCACTATGTGCCTTAGACTCTTAATTGCTAAAATGCATACTACATGCCTTGATTCGAATTGTTGTTGTTATTGTTGATGATGTTGATGTTAGAAAGTGAAAAGGTGAGCAAGAAATACTAAATATGGCCAACGTGTCAAGAATGATCTTATAATTATGGCCATTAGTGCCAATGAAATGAAAGGATGTGAAAGTAATATGAAATGCGATGATTGATATAAAAAGGTTGATGTCTCGAATAAGACAACCTAGCCGGTCAGGTCGTGATCGGACACCATGGCGCATGCATAGTGGTGATTGTGCTGGGAATTGTAATTGAAATTGTAATTGTGGTCGATGTCCCTAATGGATAGCCTATCCGATCGGGCCGCGATTAGACTCCGTGTTAAAGACGGTGGTATTGATATTAAGAGTAATTGTGGTTGATGTCTCTAATGAGATAACCTAGCCGATCTGGTCATGATCGGACTCTGTGCTAAGAGTACGGTGGTACTGGTATTGTGAATAATGGTATTGTGGACAATGGTATATCCACACTAAAAATCTCCCTTTGTGAGATAAGGAAATTACTTGAAACACTGTCTGGATCCTAAATTGAGGTTTGATGTTGATTAAGGATTCCATTAACATTATGATAATCTTGTTTGTATTATTTGTCATTCTATTAAGAGGGTGTTTAGTTATACATACTAGTGATATAGCAAATTTAAATGGATACAGGTGGTTCCACAGCAGGAGACATTGATCAGGGATAGTAGTACACCTTCTTCCTAGCTAACTTGGTGAGCCCCACTTCATCCCTGGGTCATGAATCTTTTGTACTTTGTGTATTCCCCCCTTGAGGACTCTTTCTCACACCACGACTTGTGGTCCGAATTCTTCCAATCTAGTAACCATTGCTACCTTCTATCATGTAGTCTATATGACTTTGTCCTTGTATGTCACGCCCCATCCTCGAGAGGTGCGACCGATGCTCAACTGAGTGAACCTGGTTGAGCAAGCCTATTAGATACGTTCTACCCAACTTACCCGTGATCAGGAAAAGACATGATTTCATAAATTATACAGTAGGAAGTTCATACATACAACACTAAATCGTTTCATTAGCCATTGCGCCTTGAAGTCTCAAAATACACATTTCTTATAGTTCGAGTGGAACAAGTGATCAAGCACAACATAACTGGTTTAACATTCCCAACACCCATATACAACCCACATAGTATCTACAGAGCCTCTAAAATATACAAAAGAGTCTATGATAGTGACGGCGACAAGACCCCAGCTATAGCTTGAGACATGATAATAATATGAACAAAAGATACAATAAGTGATCCCGAGATGAAGTGGGGCTCACCAAGTCTGTTGGGAAGAGGATGTGCCACTAACGCTGATCAACACTGCCTGCTATGTAAGCACCTGCATCCATTTAAAGATGCAGTGCCCCCGGCAAAAGAGACGTTAGTACCGTCGAATAACACTAGTATGTATAGCTAAACACCATCTCAGTAGAATGAATAATAATACAAGAGAAACAGGAAAGAATTCAATAAGAGCTTCAAATAATCTTAAAACATCAAGTTAAAGATCACATAAGTTTTCAAGTCAATTTCCACGTTATTAGGCTGGGTGATCTTTAGTGCCGATATTCCACAATTCACAATACCACCTTATTCTTACATAGAGTCGAATCACGACCCAATCAGCTAGGTCGTCTCACTTCAGACATCAACCATAACCACAATATCAATTATCATTTTCAGCACAGTCACCACCATTAGTGCGGCATGGCGTCCGATCACGGCCCGATCGGCTAGGCTGTCTCACCCAAGACGTTACCTTTTTCAGCCAATCATCTGACATAATACTTCTTTCATATCTTTTCGATTCATTGGCACTAGTGATCACTATTACAAAGTCATTCTTGGCACTTGGCCGTATTTTGTAGTTCCAGTTCCTTTTTTCCACATTCAAATATCAATATCATTATCAACAATAAGAAGGCTTCCCATTCAAGACATTAAATTCACATATGAGCAATTCGGGAATCTTAGGCACATAGAGGCTTTTCATATAATTTGGCATAACAACCTTTATTTCGATCTTGACATGAAGTCTTAACATTTCTAGCACATATTCCACATTTTGAACACATCCTGAAATGGTAAGATAACATGATGAAGGATTTAGAATAAATATTGAACATACGTCTTTCAACACAACACATTAAGAATAGCCAATTCTATAATGATCAATTCGGGACTTACACCAAGTTCATGAACACCGTGGGATTCGATTCTAAGAAGAAGGGGGTTTAGCCAACATACCTCAATTGAGCTTCTTAAAACTCTAAGATGTTTGGTAATATTAGCAACTTCAATCTATTTTAGCAATCTAACAAAATTGAACCAAAAATTAGGAAAACGATCATGATTCTAGCTCACTTGAGCATTTTATCAAACACTATGTGTGTAATAAGGTTTCAAGGCCTACAACCCACTCTTTACCATTTNTGATTCTAGCTCACTTGAGCATTTTATCAAACACTATGTGTGTAATAAGGTTTCAAGGCCTACGACCCACTCTTTACCATTTTTTTAGCCCAATATATTCTTACACTCTATCATCACACATGCGTGCAAGATAAGCAACTCCCATCCCCATGAGCTATATTACAAATTGCCCATTCTAGTTACATTTCCAAATTAAGAGTTTGGGTGATAGGATCTTACCTCTTAGGATGAAGACCTAGGGTGCTTCTCTAGATAATCTTAAATGTTTTAAGCAAGAATTGCCGAGTAATTTGATGAAGATCACTTTATCCCTCTAGGACTCTCTCTCTCACTCTAAAGTATTAGGTTTTGGTCAAAAATGGCCACTTACATCTATTTTAGAAAAGTAGGGTCGGGTTTTAAAAACCCAAAAATGAAGCTCCGGAATATGTTAGGCGGTCACATATACGACCGTAGAATGGTTATGCGGTCCGCATATCGGCTGCATAATTTGGGTGCCAAAACTGGAAAGGGACTGACCAGGTCTGCGGTCACTATGCAGCTCGGAGACGTGTTCTGCGGTCGCATAATGCACCACAGAACGGTTCTGCGGTCGCATAGTGCACCACAGAACCTCCCTTCGAAAAATTTCATGGTTGGGTATGCTACAAGAGTGCAGCCCGTGAAACAGTTATGCGGTCGCATAATGGCCGTGAAATTGACATAAGAAATGCCCCAAAAAACTGTCTCACTCTGCAACCATTCTGTGGTCCGCAAAGTGGTTCTACAGTCGCAAAGTAGGCCATAGAAGTGCCTACTTTTGCCCAACATATTCCTTCAACTCCCTAGCGCATTATTCAATCCAAAAAGTACTTCTACTATTGTTAACCTCTACGCCTACCCCAGCATCACGGAACCCCGATTTTTACGAAAATGTTCACGGGGCCTTACATTGTATGTGGGCTTATGCGACTCTTCTCTCCTTTTTCCTCCCGCCTTTAGCCAATCTCTATGCCTCAGTTTGTGAACATATATGGAATTATGATAAGCTGTCCCTCTGGACGTCTATGGATTTACTGTATCTAAGTAGGTAATACTATACCATAACTCTTACTTCGGTGTATTGTTACTGAGGTCTTCTACCAAACTCTAGGTTACTCTCGTTGCTTATCCCATATGTATAAATCTAAGTCCTTTAATGCTTCCTCATTACTGTTCATCGTAAGAATGACGGCCTAATCTCTTGTCATACTTTGTAACTTTTATCCAACCATTGTTGATTCACCTCAATATTGATCTACAATCTACCACTGATAACTTGAAAACTCTTGCGTAATCACTGGGGCTCACGTTTCATCGAGGAACATTTGAAGTGATTTTTTTTATCCACCTGGGGGCGATACCATACTTCCATAACCGTATTTCATAGCATCCCATTGTGATTCACCTTATGTGGGTATTTCAATCCTGTACAATTCATGAAATCCCCCTTTTTCTTGTTCAAATCATTACTCAATCGAAGGCCCAAACGTCATCCTTTAGCTATCACAATTACACCCTTATTCTACTACCAGGGCAACATTCCATCTCTTTTAAATGCTATTAGTCTTAGACTCTTTTGAGTTCATTCAGGCTATACTGAACTTTCTATAACTTATAGAAACCATCAGCTCTCTTGTTTTCATGGGCTTAATCTAGAGGACTTATCCATTCTCGTCACCTTCTCACTCGCCTTTCCTTATCCTTACTCATGTCTTGCTAAAACCTTATTGCTCTACCATACTTTAGCTTGCGACCTATCCATATCTATTTATACTACTCGCAACCTTCCTTCAACTTGCTTGCACCATAGATTTCCTTATGTTATTCTAGAATATCAAGCGAGAAGTCACATCATTTCTAACTCTTCTTTACTCTTTTAACTAGACCTCTCAATACATAGAAACCGTAGGCTGGAAAATATGCCACTGACGATACTGCTATCATTCCTGGATACTGAATCCCAGCGCTTCTAGCCGTCTATATGAATTATGGACTATTCACAACCTTCTGTATTTGAGTATCTCGTACGTTGTCCACTTTTACCTTACTTACCTTAAAAGCTTGCCACATCTTGTATCTATTTCATGACGTTCCTTCCACATAGGTATAATTCACATCCACAACTTGAAGCTCTATTATAATACCTGCACCTCTGGCACATACACAATCCGGTGGGAGCTTCATAGTGACTTCTTATGAGGCTAGTATTCTTCTAACTAGCTTTACCGTAGAGCCGTTATAGAATATGGTTGTTGTACTATCTCTCCTATACCTCTGATACTAAGAGTGATTCTGCAATGTTCTCAACCACGATTTCTATAATTTTCTGGGTCCAATAATCAGACTCCCGATTTACTTTATTGATGTAACTCTTTAGTTTCCTCTTCCTTCTGATCAACCTTTATGTAGGATTAAGCTATCGTCCGATCTGTGGCTTATGGTATTAGTTATTACTTTAGCCTTTCATGGGCGTTATGGAATATCTAAGATACAATTTTCTAACAATTCAATCCTTTGTCTATGTCCTGGACTCAATTCTTTCTTTTAACTTATACCGGAGTCTTCTACGGCTGTATGATTGTCAACATATATGTTGCATGGATAATACTCCGACATTTTAAGTACGTTCATAATGTAACTAACTCTGGATCATTGATCAAATAATTCCTTTCGTTCCTTCTCAACTTTCTTTAAACGTAAGCTATTACTTTTCCTGGTCTTTCTGTCCCCTTGTTGCGTGCATACTTAGCTTATCTTAGTTTCCACACGTGCCGGAATTTTCGTGCTACTGATCGAATATTACTTTTGATTTTACTTCCCATTCATTAGCAAATGAAACTTCTGTCTACCTTCCGACTCTCTTATTCCTTTTTACTATACTAGTAGATAGATATTCTTGCCTTGGGGATCCTTATCAAGAAGCTTACACGTCTTATTACACACATGTTCTGCTAACGACCTCACATTTATTCATCATAAGCATGATGCAAAATCGAGTTCCTCTGACTCACTCTTCCACAACCACATGCAACCCCTTACCAACTATCTTTTGGATGTAGGCACCGTCTTATTACGAATAAAATAGAATTTAGGAGTTTAATCTTTTACAACTGAGCTCTACCACACGATCTAGAGTATGAAGAAAGAGTGACAATTCTAAATGCCCTATAGCCTCCCGCTTATAAGTGTGGTGCACAACAGACCCATAAACAAGACTCTACTAGACACAGCTTGTAGACTCCCTAGGACAGAACTGCTCCGATGGGCCGCAACGGGCACCCGGTACCTTATTCAACCGAGTAATGACATAACGTGTCTCTCGTATCATACAATCATAGGTAAATGAGCCGGAGAGGTTATCGTGAGATACGTAGAATAAAACATGAGGAAATACTCGACATTGGACGATTCAACATGTAATACAAACTTATACATATGACATACGGGCCTATAAGACCAAAGTGATCACTCGTACACTGAACATAAGCCGACAAGGACATATAATCTTTCATGTACATGACATATGTCTACAAGACTCTAAGAGTAGATAAATACCATAAAGGTCGGGATAGGTCCTTGCCATACTAATCAATACATGTCCAAATCATACTGACCAAATAACCAACTCCGAAGCAAATGGAATGCACCAACACCTTCCACTGAGCTGATAGCCTACTTGGAGGGCTCTCAACCTGTCTATCGAGACCTTCGGGCATGAAACGCATCATCCCCAGGCAAATGGGATGTCATTACAAATAATGTACCGAGTATGTAAGGAATGAAAATCAGTAAATAAAAGACATGAGAGAAACATGGAGAAAAAGACTCAACATGTAAGTCCGAATAGCTCTGTAAATCATTTCATATTTATAATGTCATGCATATTCATATATATCTCATACCATGCATGGGTATATGTGTACATAGCATCATCAAGCCTATGAGGGCATCCCATCATATCATCTCGGCCATTGTGGGTAAAATCATCAACATATATCAGCTGATAAGGTGGTGGTGCGTATATAATGCCGTAACCTTTTCCCACATACATATAATATACGCGTATATAATGCCATCTGGTCATGGGTAAATGTACATGTATAAATGAATGAAATGCATAAGAAATACGTTAATAAGATTTCTCGGAATGTCATAAGACCAATATGCCTTTCGGATAAACTTTATCAAATACGTATTTTTCTGACCCATGAACAAAAGATATAATAATAATTCACATGGGGAATTAAGAAAATAGGCATCCCTAGCACTTCTAATAATAGAGTCATTTATGAAAGTTGCGCATTTGCTCGTTTCTTTTATATCATATGGATCATGCCAAAAGGAAAGAAGGGATAGCCTTAACATACCTGAGCCGATTCTCTTAACAATCCCTCTAACACACGTCTTCTGCGAAAAATACATAACGGCGGATCGGAGTAGGGAAAAATCCGTATGATATTCTTGAGAAAGATTATACCGGTCTCCCTTGGAATTTGCAATTCACGCTGCTATAGCATTGTAAAGTTTCAAATGAACTATTTGAGTCTCATTCGTTACATAGAAAGCTTAGCAAAACATAACATCCCACTTAATGATTTAGGAAGATCTCTTATAACTTGTGGGTTGTGGGCCCCACTTGATAAGGATGACCTTTTCCCAAAAATCCCCTAAAATGCCACCTAATATCCAAACCAAAGAGTCACTTATCACTTAATTGACTTGCTGCCACGTTGGGGGCCCTTTAGGCTTATCCATAATTTTTCCAATTGATTTGTTAACTCATTAATCTCTCACTAATCAACAATTACTCAATTACACACATAATTAAGAATTATTTCACATTACTTAAAATACTAATCACTTTTAACACACGTTATACACCTTACTATCATGGTCATGTCGTACCTTGTATAGTACTAGTTCATAATATGGGGTATTATAGCTTGGACCGTACTTTATCTCAAAATGTCAAACTTTGACGAAACTCATTTTCTTCCACTCGTTTAACCTCTGACCTTCATAGCTTTACTTATCACTTGTTATAAATAGCATAATACTTATAACCTCAAAATAATCTTGTCCTTGAACTGATGTTAATTATCATACAACAAATCCAACATATAATACTACGTGGTGTAACATCGACATAATACTGTTAGGTGTAACAATAACTAGGTACCTCTTATAAGCCAATTACCCATTAACTTCACCTTCATTAGTTTCCACCAGAACAATAGGCAAAGGAATTACAACAACCCTCTGGAACCTAGATACATGATGCATCGGGTGCATGGAGGACAACAATGGGAAAACATCATACTCATAGTTTGGCCTATTTCCTTCAATATTCCATAAGGCCTAATGTGGCTACACATACTTTACCTTCATTAACAATTCACCCAATATATTCATAGAGAAAATCTTGAGAGTAACCCGTTCACTTTCTTCAACTCTAAATTCCTACGCCGAACACCCAAACTAAATCTTTGGCGACTTCCAACAATTACTCTAAGACGTGATAGCATGAATATGATCACAAATTTCCTATCCAATATATTTGATCACTGGATGATGCTTCTTCTTTGACATGTTTGAATCCTCAACCCCCATAGGTTACTATAAATAGGAACAACGAGGTCCGAGATTTGGATGGAATGTTTAAAGAATCCGTCAATGTGCTGAGCAGGGCATTTCAAGAGGTTATATCCTAAGAGACATGAAGGTTACTACCAATAGTGCTGACATGGTAAATCTTTGTGATGACATCATTCATTCAACAAATGAGACACATAGTTACCTAGTAGGCATTGATAATGTAGGGACCATGTTCATGATTATGAGATTTAAAAGAAATGAATCATTTTAGACATGTGACATATGGGAGGCTTGGTCGGGAGGATAAACACATTAGCGTAAGTTATTCTTGGAAGACTAAGAGTCACGAAAAGGACAGCAAGAATTATTTCATTACATATATCCTTGTTCGGCAATAGTAGGCCTCAAAGAGAAATAGCCAAATACGTGATACCAGTCACCTATTGGAATGTAGGGAAAATCAGTTTATCTCAAAATGAGAATATTTTGGCACCTTGAATGTGATATGGGTTTTAAAATACATATAGTTGCATTACACTCTTAACAGTATTTGACACAAGGAATCTATGCCACAAGCCCACGGGGTTGAAAAGGTGGTTGAACACTTGTGAGATTATTATCATTCTGACAGCTTAACCCTTCATAATAGTTGATCCTATACGAGAGGACTAGAGATACGACAAACTTGTCTTTCAAATCAATATACTGACGGAATCTGAAACATCCACCTGAAGTGTGGAGGGAAAAGTTGCGGTAAGGCTGCTTAACTTTCAACCACACATAAGTAAAACCATGTAGCTAGGACATCTTAATGTTGGGATGAAATCATGTATTGGTTAAAGAGAATGAACACTTTGCTGTGAGCTAGACATGTTTTTTCCATAACAGCTCTCAAGCTGCAATATCATGCCACTTCATGGACAACTACAATACTAGGAACAAAGTGAGTTACTCACTGAGGCATGATCTATGTTGACATGAAAGTCATACCAAGATGGGCAAACAAAAAGATCTTTCTGTGACGAATTTGTGAAAATCTCAAATTTCCCAGAAACGTTTATACGGACAAGTGACCCCTTTCAATTGACATTTACACATATGATACGTGCTGAGATATGCTCTCATGTTACTAGACAATGAAAAGGATTCATGATAGTATTCACAAAGGAGTGGAGTGATTGTTTAAACCATAGGATCCACATACACCGGAGAGAAAAACAGTGGCTCAAGAAGGATCTCAACACTAGGCTTCTATACATTGGACTTGATACCACATAGGTAAACTTTATGACAGTGCATGCATAAGCATAAGTGAGCAGATATTATCCATTTGAATCAAAAGGTTCTTGGAAGACATTTATCATGTATAGTCCTTTGTTGAGAATTTAAGGAAGCAATGGGAAGTATTAAACTAGGGTTATAACTCATTCCAAGGAAATTATTATAGAACTCAATTCCTCACGAGGTTGTAAATAAGAATTTGTGATAGAATGGCTTCATGAATAATGCGTCTTGTTTAGAAAGTAAGTACATGCAATGTTTTGTGATTCAGCCTCTTGTTAAGACCGTGTTTATGAAGGCTCTTTAATATGGATGTATATATACAACAAGGAAATATTATGCGTGTTCATAATGATGTACTAAGGAGTGACTTACTTGAAGACTTTATATTGATAGGCTAGTGCCTTAACAGATGCCCCTCGACTCCACATCCGTAACATACATTGGTACCATAGTGACATACCCTTGAATGACATCTCCTATACTTCACACAACAGGGATGAGGTCCACTAAACTGACTCTCCCCACTGACATGATATTTACCCTTTTGCATACGTCATAAACATTCCCCCTATCCTTCCTCCAGGACCACATGATGGGATTAACAATCTCTGCAACAGCTCATTGTATGGACTTTTGGAATTGCCCAAATCTACCACCCCTAACACGCTTCTGAGCATATTCACAACATGATGAAAAATATTCTCGCCAGCATATCGGGCAGACCAGGATAGGTGTATCCAACATAAGGGCATTTGTTCTTCTTGTTCAACCTTTTTCCACAACCATAACATATTTCAAGAATCATCTAACATAAACCCGAGTGGCTCTTCTTTCATATCAAATATTCCGGCTTATTGATGCCAATAATCCTCTTTCATATCTTAGGTTCTCTCACCACATAATCTGGTGGTGCAGTGACATTTACTCTTCATTGCCTCGAACCCATGGGTTAC
Source organism: Nicotiana otophora (assembly GCA_000715115.1). NCBI lineage: Eukaryota > Viridiplantae > Streptophyta > Magnoliopsida > Solanales > Solanaceae > Nicotiana > Nicotiana otophora. The sequence continues at coordinate 51,705 of AWOL01S0003596.1, forward strand.
TCATATGGAAAATGAGACATGACGAGGAATTTAGCTTCCTATTTTGCGCTTTACCGCATGATCTGGAATACCAAAGAAGGGTGAAATTCCTAAATGTCCAAGTAGCCTCCTCATTATAGATGTGGTCGACAACACACTGATAAGAAGGTCTCTACTAGACATGGCTCAGAGACATCCTAGGACACTTTAAAACCTTAGGCTCTAATACCAAGTTTGTCACGCCCCAAACTCGGGGAGCGCGACCGGTGCTCAATCGAGTGAACCTGACTGAGCAAGCATGTTAGATTTCCTTCTACCCAAACTCATCCATATAATGAAAAACATGTTTGCTAAATACCAACATTTCTAGTTCAATTCCCCATATCAAACACCACCACAACCTATCTACGGAGCTTCTAAGTACAACAGAAGAGTAGTATGAAAGTGCCGACAATAAGGCCGCGGCTATATCTTAAAGGACAATGTACAACTCAAATGACATCAGGCCCGGAATAGATTAGCGCCCACAGAACCTGCTGAATAGAGAGTGACTGTTAATGAAGACCAAAGCTGCCCGATGATGAACCACCTGCATCCATTGAAGATGTAGCGCCCCCGGCAAAAGGGACGTTAGTACATATGGAACAGTACTAGTATGTAAAGCTAACCGTCCTCTTTCAAAATAGAATGCCAACATAAAAGGGAAAACCAAGGAAACAACAATCAACAATCAATGATATCCAATTTCCAAGTTACAACATATTAATTTCCAAAATATGAAGATAATATAATTTTTGGTTGGGAGATCTTTAGCACCGATATAACACCGTTCACAATATAACGTTTCGCAATACCAATGTTCACAATACCATTATTCACAATACCAATACCACCATACTTTTAGCATGGAGTCCGATCACGACCCGATCGGCTAAGCCATCTCATTAGATACATAAACCACCATCAATCTCAATACCAATACCACCGTACTTTTAGCATCGAGTCTAATTACGACCCGATCGGCTAGGCCATCTCATTAGAGACATCAACCGCAATCACCATTTCATTTACTATTTTCAGCACAATCACCACCATGTGTGAAATCACAATTTCATATTCCACACTTTCATTTCTATCCTTTCATGGATCGTCATCATAAACATCAACATATATAATATTCTGGAAATCACAACTTTAAGTTCATTAAAAATGAAGAATTTAAGCAAAATTAATTTCTTTCCAAGAAATGGAGTAAAATGTTTGACAATCGAAGCACAAGTTAAAATCAAAAACAAGTAACACAACATTTATTCTTGAATTACTTTTCCCCAAAAAGGGAAATACACAATTTCCACTCACGAATATGTAAGAACGCAAAACATATTGAAAATACTCATACATAACATTAGTTAAAACAGTCACATTTGGGCATGACTTGATTACATAAGCTTTTAGGCAAATCTATCTTCGAATTCAATTCAGAATAGTTAAATCAAGGCTCATTTCATAACCGTTCTCACATTATTTCATTTCATTGGCACCATTGGCCACAAGTATAACTTTCATTATTGGCATAGTGGCCACACTTTATATATTTAATTCACTTCCTTCACTTTCAAGTATCTTTATAGATTATCAACAATAAGGCATTTCCAATCAAGTCTCCAGTTACGCATATGATTAATTAAGAGTCTTAAGCATATCGAGTTTTTCTCACACAAGTTGGCATCATAACATTCACTTGAACACATTTCCGAAGGATAACATACTGTGATAGGAACATTCGTGACATGTTTTGAATACATAATTCTCGACACTTTGTTTATTCAGGACAATCAAATTTATTGGGAACATCTCGGAAAATAGAATAAGGAACTTGAGACAACAATAGTTGAAACTTATGGGAATGCCATGGAATTCAATTCTAAGAGAGTAGTTTATCCAACATGCCTCACTTTGAGATTTCCTTAAATTACTACAACGTTCCGAAAATTCTAGCAATCCCAATCTATTTTGAGACATAACCAAATAGAACACAAATTAGGAAGATATTCATGGTTTCAGCTCATTTGAGCATTTTATCAAACACTAGGTGTGCTAATTTGGCTACAAGGTTCTTCTACAAGATTTACTTCAATCATCAACCCAATATTAACTTACTTTAGCTCACCAATCTTCCCACAAACCTTAATGGTACAAGCATGTATAATTAATACTCTTACACCTAAGAATCGTACTCCCAATCACCCATCTTTTACCCCAAACTCGAAATTGAATACTAGGGGTTTGAATATTACCTCTTGAGTGCAGATCTTGTGAGATTTCCATGTTGGATTTCAAGGCTTGAACAAGATCTTGATGAACAAAACACTTCATCTACTTCCTCTCTCTAGAACACTCTTACTTCTCTCTAAAATATCAGGTTTTAGCTCAAAAATGACTTAACCCCTCTCTCTACCCACCCTTGGGGTTATTTAATGGGCTCCTACATGCACGGCTGTGCACCAGGGCAAGTGGCCGTGCACACAAGGCAGAAACTCCCAAATATGCGCGGCCGCGCATCTGGACACGCATATGATATAGGTCCAGTAAAATAGCCATAACTTTATGTAGAAATATCCAAATGATAAACGGTTTGATGCGTTGGAAAATAGACTCAAAGAACATTAACTTGATAGGTATATCACCACCTAAGTCATTATATGAAGGGATTTCTATTCATTTGCATTCGGGTCTTATGCTAATGGAACCATCGTTTCCACTTAATGCATCCTGGTTTAAGCTCTTACATCTCTCTAAAATATCAGGTTTTTAAAATGCTCTTACATCTCTAGAAAATATCAGGTTTTAGCTCAAGACATGACTTAACCCCTCTCTCTACCCGGCCTTGGGGGTATTAAATGAGCTCCTATATGTGCGGCCGCACACTTGGGCAAGTGGTCGCGCATCTGGCCGCGCACCTGAGGCAGAAACTCTCAAATATGCGTGGTCACTATTCTGGGCGTGCATATGACACAGGTCCAGTAAATTGGCCATAACCTTCTGTATAAATATCCAAATAACAAACAGTTTGATTCATTGGAAACTATACGCGAAGGTATTTAATTTGATAGGTAGAGCACCACCTAAGTCATTGTATTGAGGGAGTTCTATTCATTTGAAGTTAGGTCGTGTGCCAATTGAAACATCCTTTCCACTTAATGTATCCAACTTATTCCACACAAGTTCTTGTCATTCACAAAACTCTTTAGTATGTTGCAACACACCTTTAACATACATTATAAATTTAAAATTATGTTGCCATATCCTATCGGTCTCCTTTAATACTCAAATACGTTATTCCCAAATACCGTTGGCACACATTAAAATCTTAAATCATTAGGAAATGTTTCCGGGGCCTACATTGACTTTTTGATATTAGGGTCGAAATCCAATTCTAGAAATTTGAATAGTTTCCTTATGGCATTCATGACTTGTGTGCAAAATTTGTGGTCAATCGGATTTGAATTGATAGGTTTTGGCATCAAATGTAGAAGTTGGAATTTGTTAGTTTTCATTAGGCTTGAATTGGGATATGATTTGTGTTTTTAGCATTGTTTGATGTAATTTGAGGCTTCGACTAAGTTGGTATGATATTTTAGGACTTGTTGGGGTATTTAGTTGAGGTCCCGGGGGCCTCGGGTGAGTTTCGGATGGCTAACTGATCAAATTTGTGACTTGAAGTTTTGCTAAAGTTTTTCTGGTGCACTGTCTGGTTTCTTTCTACGTGCTTGTGTGAGAAGGTCCGCGATCACGTAGGCTAAATTCGAGAGTTGTAATTTTGGTGCTATGCGATCGCGTAGGTAAGTCCGCGATCGCGAAGCTGTTGTCCAGCAATACTATGCAAACACGTGGATTAAGCTGCGTTTCCATAGTGTGAAGGAGGGAAGTGGAAAATTGTTCTTCGCGATCGCGTTAGTTGGTCCGCGATCGCATAGAGGAACTGACTGGGCAGCAAAACTTAAGTTCTAAAAATGAGACTCCATTTTTGACGATATGGATCTTGGGGAGAGGTGAGTTTCGGGAGAATTTTAAGGGAAGATTCGGCGTAAGTGTGCTTTACTCAATTGTTGTCAAATTACCCGAATCTATAGTTATTTTAGCATTTAATTGGTGTTTTACGTTGGAAAACAATTGTGAAAACTCTTAAGGTTAAATTGAAGATTTGAGGGTCGAGTTGATGTTGAAATTTGGTAAAATTTGTATGGTTGGACTCGTGGTTGGATGGACGTTCATATTTTGTGACTTTTGTCAAGTTCCAAGACATGGGCCCCACTGCCAATGTTTTAGTGATATTTCAGATTTTGTTGGAAAATATGTATTTTTATATGGAATTAATTCCTATAATTTGTGTTGACTGTATTGAATTAATTGTGACTAGATTCGAGGCGTTCGGAGGCCGATTCGAGGCAAGGTCTATTGGAAGAAAGAATTACACTGTTTGAGGTAAGTAACACTTCTAAACTTGATTCTGAGGGAATAAATTCCCGAAATTACGTGTTATGTGGCTGGTTTTAAGGTGACACACATGCTAGGTGATGGGCGTGTGGGCGTGCATATAATTCTTGACTTAATTGATTATGTGAAATTTTATAATCAAATTATTATGTCATTATCCACACATCCTCCATGTGTTAGATTAATTGAGCTGAGACTCATATTAAAGCTCATGTTTAGACAATGTGCCAATATTGTTTGGACCTACATATGTCGTGTTGTTGTTGAATTAATTGTTTAAAAATATAATTTATACTCAGTAACATCTATTATGTGCATATCATATCTCAGCCTCTGTTTCCATTCATTGATACATCATATCAGTTTGACAGGCAAATTTCCAAGACATTGTGAGCTTGAGAGACTGGAGAGGTTAATGACTGAGTGAGGCCGAGGGCCTGATTGTGACTTATATTTATGGGATCGGGCTGCACGCTGCAACATGCTTTATTGATTTATGCCTGGACCTGGTTTATTATAGCGCTTGTGATGAAGAAGCCCCTCCGGAGTCTGCACCCCACACAGTGAGCAATGGATATTACATTTGGGATGGAGTTCCCTGGGCATGAAGTTACCATATATATTCACATTTGGGATGGAATACCCAGGGCATGGAGTTGCCTTATTTATTTATATTTGGGATGGAATTCCCAGGGCATGGAGTTGCCTTATTTATTTATATTTGGGATGGAATTCCCAGGGCATGGAGTTGCCTCATTTATTTACATTAGGGATGGAGTTTCCCAGGGCATGGAGTTGCCTTCTTTCATTTATATCCAGGCTAGATTAGCCATATACTAAGTGAGTAATTGGCAGTTGCTATTTATATTTAGGGATGGATATTCCCCAAGCTGGACCTGCATGTACAGTACCGAGTGATTCAGTACTATGAGAGTGTGACTATGTGATGCTGCCATGGTAGTATACCATATATAGCATGTACATTGGCATGTACATATAGAGATGTCATATTTCTCGTATCAAACATAGTTGATTTATTTTACTTGTATTAAGTTATCTGTTGTAATTGAAAACATGCCTACATTTTCGTACTGTTATTTCATATTGGATTGTACCTGTTGAGATCGTCGCTACTTTCATCCCAAAGTTTAGTCTTGTTACTTATGGAGTACATAGGGTCGATTGTTCTCATACTATACTCTGCACTTCGTGTGCAGATCCAGGTACTTTGGATACAATGACTGCTAGTTTTCGCAGATTATCTGTTGGAGATTATCCAGGTAGCTGCTTGGCGTCCGTAGACCTTGACTCTTTATTTTTCAGTTATATGTATTGTTCTATATTTCCAGATAGTGTTTTATCAGTTAGACTATGTCCCCTTGTTTTCCGGTTATATGTATTGTTCTATATTTCCAGATAGTGTTTTATCAGTCAGACAATGTCATCATTTAGATAGTTATGTACTCAGTGACTCCGCATTTTGGGAGTGTCTTTGTATCAGTATTTGTGGGATTTTCTATTTAATCTAAATATTATGTTTTCAATCGTAAAAGAATTTGCGATTTATTGAGGTTGTCGGCTTGCCTAGTAATGAGATAGGCACTATCATGACAGGTGAGATTTTGGGTCGTGACAAGTTGGCATCAGAGCCTAGGTTACATAGGTCTCATGTGTCATGAGCATGTTAAGTAGAGTCTTGCGGATCGGTAGGGAGATGTCTGTACTTATCTTCGAGAGGCTGCAGAACCCTTAGGAAAAATTTCACTTTCTTGTATTCTGATCATGAGACTTATTAATTTCTGGAATAAATCTCTATTATTCTATTCTCTCACATATGGTGAGGACACGTGCTACCAGATCACGTGAACAGCCACCAGTACCTCCAGTTTGGGTCACGAGAGGTCGGGGTCGTGGTAAAGGTCAAGGTACAGCAAGCACAACAGCTAGAGCAGCACTTGTACATCCACCAGTTGCTCCAGCTTAGGAGCGAATTACGGATATAGATGAGCCGGTGGGACCAGCTCAGGAACCATCTATGTCTATTGTGATTCTAGGCATTCAAGAGGCGTTGTCTTAGATATTGAAGGTTTGCATGGGCCTTGCTTAGGTGGTTTTGGCTAAGGTCGCACCTACCACTTTTCAGGACGGGGGAGGTACTCATACCCCCATTGCCCGTACACCAGAGCAGGTAGTATATGGACTCCAAATACCAGGGGTACAACCAGTCTAGCCGATTGCAGCTTCTCAGGCCCATGTGAGTTTTATTATGAACAACGAGGAGTAGAAGATATTAGAGAGATTTGGAGACTCCATCCTCCATCATTCAGTGTAACTGAGTTAGAGGATGCTCAAGATTTCTTCGACAGGTGCCAGCAGATTCTTCATACACCGGGAATTCTGGAGACTAGTGGGGTCTCATTTACTACCTTTCAGCTAACCGAGGTAGCCTTCAGATGGTGGGAGGCTTATGCGATGAGCAAACCAATTGGTGCAGCACTGCTTTCATGGCATGAGTACCCAATTCTCATTTTGGAGAAGTTTGTGCCACAGACCCATAGAGATGAACTGTGAAGGCAGTTTGAACATCTCCGTCAGGAGGACATGTCAGTTACCCAGTATGAGATGAGGTTTTCAGACTTGGCTCGTCATGTAGTATGGTTGGTTCCCACTTAGAGGCAAGACATTAGGAGGTTCATTAATGTCCTCAACCAGCAGTTTCGTTTTCTTACGACTCTAGGGAATGTAGCATGTGCTATGTTCGACTAGGTGGTCGACAGTGCTCGACATCCAGAAATGGTCCGTACTCAAGAGCGTGAGAAGATGGAGGCTAAGAGGTCTCGTAGTCTGGGTAATTCTAGCGGTGTTTTGTTTGGGGGACAGTCCTATCACAGCAGGGGTCGACCTTATAAGCCCGATCAGATGGCTCATTCAGCTCATCGTGGAGCATCAGCTAGCCTTGGTTCTTATATATTACTCGACCGAGTCAGTCATCTCTTAGTGAACTTTCCACTCAGAGTTCATCTCGTGCATCATCACTGCAGGGTTCATCTATACTAGTTTCTTCTGGTAGTTATTCTTGTTCTCAAGGTCTACCTCAGTACTTGACGCCATTGTCAGAGAAGGGTTGTTTTGAGTTTGTATATTAGGGTCATATGAAGAGAGTGTCCCCGCTTTTCACGAGGTCCAGTTGAGCAAAGGAGTTAGGCTGCGGCTCCCGCACCAGTTATTCCACCACCCACCTAGCCAGCATGGGGTGGGGCATATGGAGTTAGAGGTCACCCTAGAGGATGAGGCAGATCAGGTAGTGGTCATGCTAGATTCTATGCTATTCCTGCAAGACCACATGCAATTTCCTCAGACACGGTAATCACATGTATTGTCTCAGTATGCCACCAGGATGATTCTCTATTATTTGACCCTAGTTCCACATATTTGTATGTCTCGTCATATTTTGTTCGTTGTTTAGAATTGCCCCGTGAGTCCTTAGTCTCACCTATTCATGTATCTACATCGGTGGGCGGTACTATTATTGTGGACCGTGTGTATCAGCCGTGTGCGGTAACCATTAGGGGATTGGAGTCCAGAGTTGATCTTTTATTGCTAAGTATGGTCGATTTTGATATAATCTTGGGTATTGATTGGTTCTCTCCATGTCATGCTATTCTAGATTGTCACGCTAAGACTATTACGTTGGCAATGCCAGGGTTTCCAAGGACAAAGTGGAGAGGTTCTCCATATTTTGTCCCCAGCAGGGTAATTTCTTATTTAACAACGAATATTTAGGAAGGGATGTTTATCATATTTGGCCTTTGTGAGAGATGTTGATGCAGACACTCCTAATATTCATTCTATTCCGGTAGTGAGAGATTTTCATGTGTTTCCTGCAGATCTTTCGGGCATGCCACCCGATAGGGATATTGATTTCGATATTGACTTGGTTCCGGGCACTCATCCCATTTCTATTCCTCCATATCATTTGACACTAGCAGAGTTGAAAGAATTGAAAGAGTACCTTTAGGAACTTCTTGATAAGGGGTTTATTAGGCATAGTGTGTTTCCTTGGGGTGCACCGGTTCTGTTTGTGAAAACTAATGATGGTACTATGCGGATGTGCATTGACTACATGCAGTTGAATAAAGTTACAATCCAAAACAGGTATCCTTTGACGCGCCTTGATGATTTATTTGACCAGCTCCAAGGAGGTAAAGTGTTTTCCAAAATTATTTTGAGGTCTACGTATTACCAGTTGAAATTCGGGATTCGGATATTCTTAAGATGGCATTCATGACCCGTTATGGACACTATAAACTTCTCATGATGTCTTTTCACTAACCAACGCCCAGTAGTATTTATGCACCTAATGAACAGTGTACTCCATCTGTATCTTGATTTGTCTGTCATAGTATTTGTTGATGATATCCTTGTGTACTCACGTAGACATGAAGAGCATGCGCAACATTTGAGAATTGTACTTCAGAGGATGAGGGAGGAGAAAATTTTTGCTAAGTTCATCATGTGTGAGTTCTGGCTTAGTTAAGTAGCATTCATGCGACACGTGGTATCTAGTGAAGGGATTTGTGTAGATCTGAGGAAGATAGATGCAGTTTAGAGTTGGCCCAAACCATCTTCAGCTACTAAGATTCAGAGTTTTCTTGGGTTGGCCGGATATTATCGTCGCTTCGTGAAAGGTTTGTCATCCATTTCCGCGGCTATGACTAAATTGACCAAGAAAGGTGCTAAATTCAGGTGGTCAGATGAGTGTGAAGATAGCTTTCAGAAGCTCAAGACTGCCCTGACCACAACTCTAGTTCTAGTTTTGCCTTCAGCATCGGGTTCTTATATTGTGTATTGTGATGCTTCTCGAATTGGTATTGGGTGTGTCTTAATGCATGAGGGTAGAGTAATTGCTTATGCTTCGCTCCAGTCGAAGCCACATGAGAAGAACTACCCTGTTCATAATTTAGAGTTGGCAGCTATTGTCCATGCATTAAAGATTTAGAGGCACTATCTCTACGGTATGTCTTGTGAGATATTTAAAGATCAACGGATCCTACAATACTTATTCAAATAAATTGATCTAAATTGGAGGCAGCACAGATGGTTGGAGCTGCTAAAGGACTATGATATTACCATTTTGTATCATCTCGGAAAGGCCAATGTGGTGGCTAATGTCTTGAGTAGAAAGGCGGTGAGTATGGGTAGTCTTGCATTTATTCCTATTGGTGAGATACCACTTGCATCAGATGTTCAGGTTTTAGCTAATCAGTTCGTGAGGTTAGATGTTTCGGAGCTCACTCAACTTCAAGCTTGTGTAGTTTCTCGATCTTCCTTAAATGACTGCATCAGAGAGCGCCAGTATGATGATCCCCATTTGTTTGTCCTGAAGGACACCGTTCTGTACGGCAATACCAAAGATGTTACTATTTGAGATGATAGGGTGTTAAGGATGCGGGGTCATATTTGTATACAGAACGTAGATGGGCTGAGTGAGTTGATTCTTAAGAAGGCCCACAGTTTGCGGTATTCCATTCACTCGGGTGTCGCAAATATGTATCATGACTTGAGGAAGCATTATTAGTGGAGAAGGATGAAGAAAGATATAGTGGGGTTTGTATCTCGGTGTTTAAATTGTCAGCATGTGAAGTACGAGCACTAGAAATCGGGCGGATTGCTTCAGAGACTTGAAATTTCAGAGTGGAAGTGGGAGCGGATCACCATGGACTTTGTAGTTGGGCTCCCATGAACTTCGCGGAAGTTTGATGCTATTTGGATGACTGTGGATAGATTGACCTAGTCCGCGCATTTTATTCCAGTCGGTACTACTTATTCTTCGGAGCGGTTAGATGAGATTTATATCCGCGAGATTGTTCCCCCTCAACTGTATGTCCCAGTGTCCATCATTTCAGATAGGGGCACATAGTTTACATCACAATTTTGGAGAGAAGTGCAGCGAGAGTTAGGCACACAGGTTCAGTTGAGTACAGCATTTCATCCTCAAATGGACGGACAGTTCGAGCGCACTATTTAGATATTGGAAGATATGTTACATGCTTTTGTTATTGATTTCGGGGTTTCTTTGGATCAGTTTCCACTGCTAGTTAAGTTTGCCTATAATAACAGCTACCAATCGAGCATTTTGATGGATATGTATGAGGCTTTATATGCGAGGCGATGTCAGTCTCCGGTAGGTTTGCTTGAGTCGGGTGAGGCTAGGCTATTGGGTACTGATTTAGTTCAGGATGCTTTGGAAAAAGTTAAATTAATTCAGGATCGAATACGCATGGCACAATCTAGATAGAAGAGTTATGTTGATCGGAAGGTTCATGATGTTTCTTACATGGTAGGAGAGAAGGTACTACTCAAAACATCGCCTATGAAGGGTGTTATGTGATTCGGGAAGAAGGACAAGTAGAGTCCTCGGTATATTGGGCCTTTTGAGGGACTTGAGAGGATTGGAGATGTGGCTTATAAACTTGCATTGCCGCCTCGTCTATCAGGTGTTCATTTAGTGTTTCACGTATCTATGCTCCGTAAATATGTTGGGGATCCGTCTCTTGTTTTGGACTTTAGCACAGTTCACCTGGATGTCAATTTGACTTATGATGTGGAACTAGTGACTATTTTGGATCGGCAAGTTCGAAAGTTAAGATGAAATAACATAGCCTCAATGAAAGTGCAGTGGAGAGGTCAGCCAGTTGGAGAAGCTCTTTGGGAAACTGAGCGGGAGATGCGGAGAAAATATCCACACCTATTTTACACTCCAGATATAATTCTAATCAAGTTCAAGGACAAACGTTTTTCAAGATAGGGAATGTAACGACCCGACCGGTCATTTTAAGTATTGCAGCCCTGTTTCCCCATTTACTGCTTATTCTGTGTTCAATTATAGTTATCTGACTTGTCGGGGAGGTTTCAGAATGAATTAGAACACTTAGTTCCAAGATTTAAATCTTAAGTTGAAATAATTGACAGAATGAAGCATTATGTGTAAACGGCCCCGGAATGGAATTTTGATGGTTCCAATAGCTCCGTGTGATGAATTATGACTTTGGAGTGTGTCCGGATATTTATTTAGAGGTCCGTAATAAACCTTTTCTTGAAATGACAAAAATAGGAAACTTAAGTTTGGAAGTTTGACCGGGGGAGTTGAGTTTTTGATATCGGGGTCGAAATCCAATTCTGAAAATGAATTTGTTAGTTTTCATTAGGCTTGAATTAGGGTATGATTTGTGTTTTTAGCATTGTTGGATGTGATTTGAGGCTTCCACTATGTCCGTATTGTGTTTTAGGACTTGTTGGTGCATTTGGTTGAGGTCCGGGAGGCCTCGGGTGAGTATCGGATAGTTAACGGATCGAATTTTGGACTTGGAGTTTTGCTGAAGTTTTTTTGGTGCACTGTCTGATTTCCTTCTACGTGATCGTGTAAGAAGGTTTGCGGTGCGCAGACTATACTGGATAGCTTGAATATTTTTGCTATGTGATCGGCTAGGTAAGTTCGCGATTGCGAAGCTGTTGGCCAGCAGTACTAGGCGAACGCGTGGATTAAGGCGCGTTCGCATAGAGTGAAGGAGGCAACTGGAAAATTCACGCGCTATGCTATGCGATCTATGGCTATCCTCGATGACATAGGTTAGAGGAATCTATGCTTCGCGATTGCGTGAAGGGATCCGCGATCACGTAAGATAAAATTATGGCAAGGGAAAAGCTTTCTTCGCGATCGCGTTAATTGGTCCGCAATCGCATATTGGAAATGATTAGGCATCATAACTTATGTTATGTTCATCTCATACGATTTGGAGCTCGGGGAGAGGCGATTTTCGGGATATTTTCATTGAAAACATCGGGGTAAGTGTTCTTAACTCATTGTTGGTCAAATTACCCGAATCTATAGGTATTTTTAGCATTTAATCTGTGTTTTAAGTTGGAAAATAATTGTGAAAACCCTTAAGGTTAAATTAAAGATTTGAGGGTTGAGTTGATGTTGGAATTTTGTAAAGATTGTATGGTTGGACTCATGGTTGGATGGGCGTTCATATTTTGTGACTATTGTCGATTTCTGAGATGTGGGCCCCAATGGCTATTTTTGATTGGAATTTCGTATTTTCTTTGGAAAATTTGTATTTTTATATTGAATTAATTCCTATAATTTGTGTTGACTGTATCGAATTAATTGTGACTAGATTCTAGGAGTTCGGAGGCTTGATTTGCGAGGCAAGGGCATATTGGAATAACGAATTACACGTTTTGAGGTAAGTAACATTTCTAAACTTTGTTCTGAGGGTATAAATTCCCAAAATTACGTGTTATGTGACTGGTTTGAGGTGACACACATGCTAGGTGATGGCGTGTGGGCGTGCACCGTAGAATTTGTGACTTAATTGATTCCGTGAAGTTTCATAATCAAATAATCATGTCATTATCCACATATCCTCCACATGTTAGAGGAATTGAGTTGAGACTCATATTAAAGCTCATGTTTAGACTACGTGCTGATAGTTTTGGAACCCGTAGAGGCCGTTCTATAGTTGAATTAATTGTTTAAAATTTAATTTATACTCAGTCACATCTATTATTTGCATATCATATCTCAGTCTTTGTTGCCATTCCTTGATACATCATATCATTTTGTCGGTCTGATTTTCATGACATTGTGAGCCCGAGAGAGTGTAGAGGTTAATGACTGAGTGAGGCCGAGGGACTAATTGTGAGTTATATTTATGGGATCGGTATGCACCCCGTATCATGCTCTATTAATTTATGCCCGAACTGGGCTTATTATATCGCTTGGGTTGAAGGAGGCCCTCCGTAGTGTGCACCCCACACAGTGAGCGCATTGGATATTAAATTTGGGATGGAGTTGTTTGGGCATGGAGTTGCCATATATATTCACATTTGGGATGGTGTTCCTAGGCCATAAAGTTGCCTTATTTATTTATATTTGGAATGGACTTCGCAGGGCATGAAGTTTCCTTATTTATTTACATTTGGGATAGAGTTCCCAAGGCATGGAGTTGCCTTCTTTCATTTATATCTAGGATAGATTGGCCATATACAGTACTGAGTGACTAACTGTCAGTTGCTATTTATATTGAGGGATGGATCTTCCCTGGGCTGGACCTGCCCGTTCAATACTAAGTGATTGAGTACTCTGAGAGTGTGAGTACATGATACTTCCATGGTACTATACCATATACAACATGTACATTAGCATGTAGATATAGAGATGCCATATTCCTCTTATCGTACAAGGTTGATTTATTTTACTTGTACTAAGTAATCTGTTGAACTTGAAAACATGCCGACATTTCTGTACTGTTATTTCATATTGGACTGTACCTGTTGAGTACGTCACTACATTCATCCCAAAGGTTAGTCTTGTTACTTATGAACTACACGGGGTCGGTATTACTCATACTACACTCTGCACTTCGTGTGTAGATCCAGGTACTTCCGGATACGGCGGCTGCTAGGTTTTGGAGAATAACTGTTGGAAATTATCGAAGTAGTAGTTTTGCGTCCGTAGACCTTGACTCTCTTTTCTTTCCATTATTTGTATTGTTCTGTATTTCCAAATAGTGTTTTATCAGTCAGACTATATCATCATTTAGATGCTCATGTACTCAGTGACACGGAGTTTTTGGAGTGTATTTGTATCAGTATTTTGGGATTTTCTATTATATATAAATATTATGTTTTCAATCATAAAATAATTTGTGATTTATTGAGGTTGTCTTCTTGTCTAGTAATAAGATAGGCTCCATCACGACAGGTGAGATTTTGGGTCGTGACTATGTCACATGTTGATTGAGTGAGTATTCATGAGATTTATATGTTTCCTACATCATTAGTAGTATTGGGAAGGTTTGGAACAATGTTCTAGTTGATGTAAAGATAGTTATTAGTACTGGGTTGGATTATAGGCAGCTACTGTGGTTGATGGTGTTGATATGGGCTGATGGGCGATGTGTTTCATCATGTGGTTATACCTTGTTGATTTATGCATGAGTGTTTACGGCGGGTTGCAGTTGATACAACGTGTTTATGTGAAGATCGGATTTTTGGTGAAATACTTGGATATTGAAATTTGGTTCCAAGGCTTATTAGTATGGGTGGAAGGAATATTCTTCAGTTGAGGTGGTGTTGTTAGGCTTCTGAAGATTGGGATGATATGGTATCACCCGTGAGAATGTGTATGGTGATTTCAATCAGTGATTGGATGACTTCAAAACGGTTCTTAGCATGTTCGAGGACGAAATTGTTTTTTTACAGGCGGAGAATGTAACGACCTGGCCGGTTATTTTAAGTATTGTAGCCTCATTCCCCTATTTATTGTAACTAATATGTTCATTTGTGGTTACGTGACTTTCCGGGGTAGTTGGTTTGGTTTCGGAGTAAATTTGGACACTTAGTCCCAAAGTTGGAAGCTTAATTTAAAAGAGTTTACCAGAGTTTGACTTTTGTGGGGATGACCCCATAGCGGTGTTTTGATTGTTTTGGTTGCTTCGAATAGTGATTTTGGACTTAGGAATATGTCCGGATGTGAATATGGAGGCCCGTAAGTTGTTTTGACATAAATAGGAGAAAGTTGGAAAGTTATAGGTTTGGATGGTTTATAGGTTTGACCGAGAGTTGACTTTACTGATATAGGGCTTGGATTATTAATTCAGGAATCGGAATAGGTCATTTAGTTCATTTGGGACTTGCATGGAAATTTTCAGGTCATTCTGAGGTGTTTAGGCTTGTTTGCCGTTAGTTTTGCATTTAGAAATGTTCATTAGTTCATTAGGTTTGAATTGGGACGCGATTCGTGGTTTTGGTATTGTTTTATGTGATTTGATGCTTTGAGTAAGTTCGCATTTTGTTTTTTGATTGGATGGTGTGATTGGCCAGGGTCCCTTGGGCTTCGGGTGTGTTTCAGATGGGTTTAAGACCATTTATTCATGTGTTGGAACTTTCGATTTCTATGCTTCTAGTATCCTTCTTTGCGATCTCGAAGAATGTGTTGCAATCGCATAGAGTCTTCGCTGGCAGGTGGTTTTTTGCTCGTCCCGTTCGTGATGATAAGGATGCATTCCCAAAGCCTTGGGGTGTTTGTTCATCGTGAACACGAGTGTAAGTTAATCATGTAAGTTAATCATGTCACTTTTCAGGTTGCAAATATTTAAGATCATGAACTGTATGTACCAAGAGGGTTTGAAGGATTAGAAGCTAAAATAATCGAAGAAAATAAGTTTCATCGAAACGCCAAGTTGGGAATGCTATAACCCTTACTTTGGGGATGATACTATGATGATTAACATGATAAGGAGGTGATATTATTAGGTATTGTAGTAATATTGTAGTCATGTGTTATGTTTTGAAGTCAAACGCGTTTGGAAACAAACGTTGTCACAAGTTACGTTGATAATTTTATATAAAGATTAAGTCTAATGTTACTGAGATTTTCTCTTAGTGTAATTGGATTTATAGGGTGATCCAACAACCAAATTAAATATATACAAGTCTAGTTTCCAACGCATTAAACCATTCGTCGATACGCCATCGGAGTATACATATATTCGTTTTTTCACAAGAACTGCACAAGCAGCTCCCTTTGGGACCCACAAGTGCGGTTGAAGTTTATCTTGATATATAAAGTTGTAGACTTCGTCTCTAAGGCTCACTTCGACCCAAATCATACCTAAAAAGTCTCTATAGACATCCTAAATACATTCTTAGGGTTTTGAAGCAATTTCATCATCTGCAATTCCAAATCAAGACATGAACACATCAACGCGATACGTACGACATAGGTCAGACTTTGTCATCCCCCTTTCTCCTTATAGCTCATTTTTGGAAAGAGATTCGTGGTTAAGCAAGATTTTCACCTTTATATTTTAGTTATACAAGCATAAGTAAGGTGTGGATAAAAGGGAACAAGGTTTGGAAGCAAGAACACTAGAGGTATGTAGGGTTTTCGTTTTGTTTTCGGCATGATTTGGTTTAGCTATGTTCTAGCCTTTCTTCTAGATCGTTTAGGGTTGTTCATGGGAAATATCAGCATGTATTGTATCCTTATATATTATTGAATCCCAAATGTGAATTGTGGAAGGAAATAGTTTAGGTTGGAACTTCAAAACACAACAAGAGCAAAAGGGAAAATCCCCATTTGGCTTATGCCATCTAGACTTTCGTTTGTTCCGTTCCATTGATTGTTTATGTATACTTAAACCACATATGATCCTAATAGATTCATTTATGATTAAATAAGCTTAATTATCATGTGTTGATGCTTAGATTATTCCTAAATCATATTTAGACTTTTATGTCACAAGTTAGCCATTATGAGTTGACATTACATTCACAATTCCGTTTTATCGATCGTTCACTAGTAAAAAAATCATGTTTTAGCGACGGGAAAATTCTGTAGCTAAACAGAAACATCTGTCACTAATCTCATTTAATGACAGATTAGCAACGGATTATAAAGAAATTCTACTAGCTACGAGCATTTTAGTGACAGATCAGCGACAACGTTCGTAGCTAATTCCAGTTTGTTTTGTAGTGGTTTGACATTGTTGTGGATAATTGGATCTCATTTAGTTCGATGTTATCATCTTGGCCGAGAATCCATTCCCGTGTATATTGCGGTGCTTGCTGTTGTTTTGGGGGATCATTAAGTTTTAGGGGAAACTCTGCTGAAATATTTGGAAATTCGAAGAGTTTGACAAATGTTGAGTTCCTTGGTTCTAAATAGGTTATAGAGGGATCCTAATGAGTTAATTTATCTTAGTATCTCATGTACAAACTTAGTTTCCTCCTAGAATGGTGATAGGCTCCTATGTCCAACTTATGGACAACGAGCGTTAGATTACGTTTGTGATTCTGTTCATCGTTTCCTTCATGATCTCTTGAGTCCATATGATATTTCCACGTCTTATGCCTCATACATGCTTACATTGATTATGATTGAGGAATTTATCCCATAACACCAGCAAGGCCTATTGATTATTTGTTGGGGGATATAGCCCATAACACCAGTCGGGCCTGTTAATTATATATTTACTTGCTTGGGTAGGGGGTGGGTATAGCCCATAACACCAGTCAAGCATGTTATGTATGCGTATATAGAAACAGTGTGCATTGCAAGACAATACATGAGGCTAGTTTAATTTTACAATTACCTGATGTCACGCTCTGAAACCGGGGAGCGCGACCGACTCTCAATTGAGTAAACCCGGACGAGCAAGCCTATTAGATTTCCTTCTATCCAGACTCATTCATGAATAAATAGGTTACATATTTTCGTTAATCAGACAATAAGATGATCATGTCTGCAATACCAATTTCTTGCCATAAATTACTTCATTTTAAGTCCTCAAAACACACACACACACCTTCATGGTTCAAAGTGGAACAAGTGATTTAATCACAACACAACTTGTTTATCATTCCCAACACCCATATACAACCCACACATAGTTTACGGATCCTCTAAAAATACAAAAGAGTACAATGATAGTGCCGGCAACAAGGCTCCGACTATACCTCAAAACACGATAACACATACTAAAAAAAAGATGCACAACCCCAGAATGAGATGGGAGTCACCAAGTCAA
The DNA here is from genome assembly GCA_000715115.1 of Nicotiana otophora. Classification (NCBI taxonomy): domain Eukaryota; kingdom Viridiplantae; phylum Streptophyta; class Magnoliopsida; order Solanales; family Solanaceae; genus Nicotiana; species Nicotiana otophora. Next base: position 69,779 of record AWOL01S0003596.1, read on the forward strand.
CTGGGAATAATGAGCACTGCAATCACCCGTTAGTATGCTTTGCTGTGGAACCACCTGCATCCATTAAAGATGTAGCGCCCCCGGCAAAATGGACATTAGTACATGTTGAATAGTACTAGTATGCAAACCAAACACCAATTTAAGAACTCGGTAATACATTATAAATATGATGAATCAAGGGGACAATAGAATAGCATAGATAGTCATTTAAACCAAAGCAAGCTCATCAAGAGCTATCATTAACATTTATAGAATTTAAGATGAGATCCTCTGTAACCATTTTCACACAAAGCGGCCCCGCCGCCTCACCCTAATGTATGCAGGTGGAGATGTAAGCACAATACCAAATCTCTTCTCAAGAGGCCCTGCCGCCTCACCCCAATGTATGAGGTGGAGGTGTAAACACAATACCCATTTTCACACAAATGTCCCCACTGCCTCACCCTAATATATGCAGGTGGAAATGCAGCAACGATACCAATACCTACACAAAGCGGCTGCCGCGCCCCCTTTTCTCTCTCGCAAAAGTGGGATTCGACGTGTGACAACTCTTTTGAGTGGGAGGTAAAGTGTTAAAAGAAGAAGAGTCACCACCTAATGATGTTTAAGGTGAGTTAGGGCACCTATTCTGCAGATAACTCTGTTTGACTAGTCAGCGTCACCAACGATCGGGTAAGGGCTTAAATTACCTCAAAGAGAAGGTGTTAAGCACTCATCGGGGTCCACAACTATGGGTCCTGACCGAACTTAAGGCTATGTGGATTTTAATTAGGAAAGATGATTAAATAAACAAATAGAATAAAAGGTCAAAGAGTTTCATTATAACACAGTGAGAATTGGTACAGATCTTAAGGACTACAAGGATACAACTATAACGGTCTATATTAGATGACTATGTGTATAAAGAGAAAAGGGGGGTCCTAAGTTTTTTAGCCTAAAGGATCACCCCGTCCAACATAAATAATACTTCACAACTCCTTTTAGATACGAGTTGCTCATATTATTCAGTGGGCACAAACTATCAACTCCTGCTACCCGATTACTATGTTGAAGTTCTTTCCTTAAAGCATTCTAATTCAATTCCAGGTCGCGTCCTATGCGTTCACTAACCGTCACATGCCTATGGTCCAGGAGGCGTTGGACCTCTATTTGGGTGGTTCTAGACTTTACTTAGGCTGCTCAAAATGATAAAAACTAAACAACATTCAAAACAAATAGGACTTCAGTTAAGGACAGTTAAAGGCTTAAGTTAGCCTCCACTCTTAGACAACAAATGCACGCAAATAGATTTCTATGTTAGGCACTAGACAGTTTCAGAATTGAGGAAAATTGAAGTCATTAAGCTCTATAGACATGGTTTCTAAACAACTACTCAGTTTGAGAGTATCTATTGTTGTTATGCCGTTTATTGAGATTACAGATTATAAGTTATTAAAACCTATAGACATGGTCTCTAAGTGATTTACGCAATAGGGGGAATGAAAACTATTGGGAATACTCAGAGTTACTCGCGTTTGATCCTATTGGCATGCTTTCTAAGCAAGTAGCAGTATTTTATAGCTAGGTTAAAATAGTTGGCAGTTGAAAGCTGATTCTGTAAGACTTCGTCCCTATAGGCATGTTTTCTAGGCGAGCGATAAATATAACAGTAGCTGATGAATAAATTAAGAACCTATGGACATGATATCTAGATGAGGACCAGTAGAGCATAAGCTAGTGTAACCTTATAGGCATGGTATCTAATGAACATGCTGCCATTATGCAAATTGAAGGATGGTTATTGGCATTTGTTTCCTATAGGCATGCTGTCTAGTGACACATAGCAGTGTACATGGGAATAAATAAAGTATTTAAGCTCATGCTTTGATAGTAAACAAGTTGTGCGAGTGTGTGATTCCACTAATGGCAGGATTTCTACTAGTGTACATGGAAATTCAAATAGCATATATGGCAGGTTGGATAAAATAATAAATAAATCATACGAATTCTATAGGCATGTTTTCTACCCTTTAATGCAAACATTGGAATATACTGTTTCCCCAATTTCACTAACACCCTAATTATTTATTACAAAATTATTACAGACCAGATGAGGAATATAAGTACAAATATTACACAATAAATTATAGTAGGACTACAGCAGGCCCAAAAGAAATACCCAGTATTTCCTGGGCCTTCAACAAACTCCTTCTTCGCAAATAGCATGCCCAGATCCAAACAGGGGACTATGCCTATCAGCACAACCCAAAAGTCATAGAGGAACTCAAACCAAATGAAACAGTCACAAATTGCCCATATGACCCAAATATTGAATTACACATAAATCACTTACACAACCCAATTTGCATATTATACAAATAATGTCAGGAAGAAAAGCTAAATGCCAGACATAGCTCAAGTTCCAGTAGCAAAGAGAGTTATCAAAGAACCCCAAATCCGAGGGTGTCCGATTTCACAAGGGTCTCAAATGGACCCCGAGCAGTGCTCACACTGGGGAGGTCAATAGAGCGAGTTGTGGTGGCCTTGGCTTTCAGCCGGCCAAGAGTGATAGATTCAGAATAGTGCAGGTAACAAATGAGAGTGAGATGACAGTGATCGAGTGATAGAATTTAAAGTGGTGCACTTATATTTTAGAAGCAGACATAGCAGGGGTGATTAAACAAAGAACATACAACTAAAGAGAATCACCATAAAACTCAAAGGACAGGTTGATATCACAAGTTCAAAACTTAGCATATTGGGCAGAAAACATTTTGTACGAAGGAGGGGAATCAGGTTTTCTAAGATTACAAGATTAACATACCAAGGTGCATAATGCCAAATGAATCTAAAGTAGAGAACTAACTTAAAGGATTTAAAGCCTAGGGGTGCAAATTATGTTGAATATTTATCACAACAATAGAAAGTAGACATACCAACTTTTATCACCAAGACAAAACAATATCAAACATTATAAGGAAACACACGTTAAGATGGCTACTCTAAAGGTCCCAACTAATCACTGGGGGATACCGGATTAGGCAAACCGAAGACATAATGAGTGACAAAATAACATGGGAGCAAGTCATAGCTAGAGTGAAGGTCATAGATTAGGACACATTATAGATACGAGTCTGTCATTACAGGAACCCAGAACAAAGCAAGGATGCAAACTCATGCCAAGCAATAAATGTAAACTTTCAGGTACCAACACATTAGGCTAAACGAACTTAAGAGAGTCCAAATTACTCAAGTTAAGCATAAACATATCTCAGAACTGGCAGATTTAGGTAAAATCAAATGCTAAAGAAGTTCAGATCACAAAACGAGTTCAATGTTAACAAGGTTGCACATAGAGATGCTCTAGAAACACATTAGATGATGAAATTTCAGAGGTATGAATATGCAAATAATGAACACAGGAGAATAAAATTGCAAAAGCTAAGGAACTTACCAATTATCACTTGACAAATAGAAAAAAAAGAAAGAACAAACTCCATAATACTCTGAACATTAGCAAAGAGCAATAGAACCCATAATCTTCAAACGAACCTCGGGCAGTGCTCGCACCAAGTAAAGTTGAAAAAATCGAATTCCGGTGGCCTTGGCTTTCAGCCGGCCAAGCGCAAAAGTATAGAACAAGAGAATGAGAGAATAATAGAGTGGCAACATTTAGTTCTTTAGTGAATCTCGTGAAAAAAGTCAGTTTCAAGGGGGAATGGGCAGGGGTTTATATAGTAGTAGAAATCAAGCAAACAAACAAGGAAACACTGTAAAATCAAACATAAATAAGGAAATAATAACATGAAGAATCAATTTAATAGTATTTGGAGAAAAATTAGGTAAACCCTAGTTCATGATGCAGAACCAAAAAATAGTCAAAAATCTCACTGAATCAAACCCGTACGACCTTGCCATGATGCATATGGACGAAATATTGTCCAAATACCGAAATATCGTCTAATCCCTTTATTCGAAGATTGATGTTTTCCAAAAATGGAGCAAGTACTATGTTACACCGTAAATAAGCAACCAGTAGCGAAGGAACATAAGTATGGTAAGTAAATAATGGGTGAATCCCATTCTTAACGGGATTAGGAGAGGGATTGGTGAAGGGCGGCGATTAGGGTTCTTCAGAGAAGAGGGGGATTCTAGGGATTTTAGGGCGGCGGGTAGGTAAGAAATGGTCTAGGGTTTTGGGTAAGAGGGAATATAAAGAAACGGGTAGGTGCGTTATGGGCCGTTGATCATTTGAGATCAACGGCTAGGATCGCAAGGGAGATGGGGCGGGTTATTTGAAACAGGTTCTGCCTGGGTTGAGGTTAAGGGGTCGTTTGGATTGAGCTGTTAAAGAGGAGAGTGAGTGGGCTAAGTGTTTGGGAAAACATTGGTCCAAAAATTAGCCTAAAATTGGTCCAGTTTTTAAATAAGAGATTAAGGGGAAATAATTTATTAAAAATAGCTAAAAATAATACTATCTTTGCAACTTAATACTTTAAAACAATAGTAGAAGATTATAAAAAATGTAGAAACTTATTTCGACCTTGAATAAAATGACAAATGCAATAAAGTTTTAAAATATAGGCTATTATTGCAAGTAAAAACATTTGAAAGAATGTGTTATGGATGCAAATAATAATTTTAGATAATTAAATCATCACAAAATGATTTGAAGGAGTAATTAATAAATATTCAAGTAATTTAAATGTAAGAAAATCAATTTTAAAGCTCTAACAATTATGGAAAATTATAGAAAATGTTTGTATAGATTTTGTAAACTAAATAATGATGCGAAATGATATTTTGAAGGTATATATACTATTTGAAAACATATTATTAGGGAAAACTTGGGTATCAATAGCGGCCATGCCACCTCACCCCAATATGTATAGGTGGGTGGTGGTGCAACAACAATACCAAAATCATACATAAAGCGGCCCTGCCGCCTCACCCCAATATATGCGGGTGGAGGTGTAACCCCAATCACAATTTCTACACAATTTGGCATAATAGTTTTCCAAATAAATCACGACTTGGAATCATAACACGTAGATACACAATCCATAACATGACGCACATCATCAATTTATAATACAATACGATAAGAGCATTTGAAACACGAATTGAACATATATCTTTGTCACAAAACTTATTCGGAATACTCAACTTGCAATAAATATCTTGGAACTTACAAGGATATTGAGGTTCAAATTCTTAAAGAAGAGTTTAGCCAACATATCTCAATTGAGCTTCCTTAAACTCTAAAATATTCCGAAATTCTTAGTAACTTCAATCTATTTTAGAAATATAACAAATTGAACCAAAATTAGGAAGATGATCATGGTTCTAGCTCATTTGAGCATTTTATCCAACAGTAAGTGTGCATTAAGGTTTCAAGGTCCTTTTATGGAGAATTCCATCATCCCACAACCCATTCCTTACCACTCTTAGTTCAATAATCTTCCTACACCCCTTTGATAACAAATGCATGTAAAATAAATAACTCTCATGCCCAAAATTTATCTTGCTAATTACCAATTTTCAGATAATTTCAAAATTAGGGTTAGGGTGTCGAATCTTACCTCTAGGATGAAGACCTAGTTAATTGTCTTTGTTAGTCATCAAAGATTCGAGAAAGAATTGAAGGACAATTTGTTGAAGATCACTCTCTCACTCTCCAAATGTCACATTTTAGCTCAAAAATGGTATAAATCATCTATTTAATGAAGTAGGGTCGGGTTATAAAAATCCAAAAATGAAGCTCCGGAATAGAGTATGCGGTCGCATATGTGATCGCAAAACTGATATGCGGTCGCATATGCGATCGCAAAATTGGTGCCAAAAAAGATGGAAAAGAATCTACCTAGATTTGCGCAGCCCGCAGACCTATTCTGCGGTCGCATAATGTACCGCAGAACTGGTCTGCGGTCGCATAATGCACCGTAAAATTTCACCCAAACTGCCTCACCCCTGCTTCATTCTATGACCATTATGCGGTCCGCACAGTGATTCTACGGCCGCATAGTGGGCCGTAGAAATACATTTTTCTTCCCAAGTTTTTCCTTCACATTCCAGTGCATTGTTCAACACAAAAAGTCCGAGCCGCGAAGAATTTCTACAATCCTCTACCACGTAAGCCTTGTCCAGCACCATGAAAAATTATTTTTCCTTTGATAAATTTTACGGGGCTTTACATTCTCCCCCACTTAGGATCATTAGTCCTTGAATGAGGGTCAAATTCCATCATTAGCGTTCAATGTAACTAAATTGTTAATTCACACACACCAGTAGTTTCAAAATTTGGCTAACTCCCCAAATTTCCAAAAATTTCGCCAGAGTCCCCCTTGTAACTGGGCCTATCCACCTATCAGAAAACCCCAGAAACACATCCTAACAACATATACATAATCCAATGGCGTAACATAACACAAAACAACACCAACTGTGGCCTCACAAGCAATATATTACCACAAAGGAACACCCTTAACGTCAATTTGTACAAATGATACATAATTCATAGAAGGTAATCCTTAGAATTTTCATAGAACACAACTTTATAAATACATGGCTATTCAAACAAACAAAGATACGTTTTCTTCATTTCTTCCTCGACCTCCCAAGTAGCCTCTTCAACCTGTAGGTTTCACCATAGCACTTTCGCGGAGGCAATTTCTTTATTTCTCCACTTTCGGACTTGCTAGTCAATAATTGAAACTGGAATATCTTCATACATAAATTTCTCATCAGTAGGCCATCCACCAGCTGTTGGAGTCACTCCGCTTACTCCCGGAGTCACTTATCTTTATGTGTAAAGTCAGCTAGTTTGGGTATGACGGGGTCGTGTTCCATCCAGTACTTTTTTAGTTCAGCACTCCTAGAGGCCTGTAGATATGCACCTGTGTTGTTAGTATGTTTCTATATGTCAGATTTTGTTAGCCTTGGTAGCGTTCTAGATTGTACAGTTCTTATCGGTTATGCTTATGCTTTTAAAGTTTATCCATTTATATTCATGACTAGTAGATTATCAATAAGTTTAGTGATGATCGGCACCTAGTGTCAGTTATTCATCATGACCCTAGGCTGGGTCATGACAAATATGATATCAGAGTAGGGTTCAGTCATGTGGTGTCTGCAGGCCATGTCTAGTGGAGTCTTGCTTATTGATATGTTTTGCACCATAATTATAGACAAGAAGCTTCAAGATATTTAGGATACTTCCTTTTCTTTCCGATCTATATTGTGCGATAGAATTGAGTCGTATGTATTCGCTCCTAATCTTTATCTTATTTATGTTCTCAGTGATGCCCATTAGTACTAGACAACATGCGCCAGTCTCTAGTACGGGTCAAACCCGTCAGAAAATCATGGTTTCTATTGAGGAGGATCCGTCCGAGGATCTATATGAGTCATTTGTTTGAGTAGTTTCAATTCTGCGAACAGCAAATGGGGTGAGAGGAGTTGGACCTCACCAAGTCCCTTAGTTTCGTTATCAGGGCCAGTTGATCAGGGTATAAAGGGAGTGATGCAGGGATTGGCATAGCCGGGTCACCCAGGCTCAAAAATATGTCAGGGTATTTATGGACACCCGCTCTTCTGACGAGCCAAATAGTTCATAGTCTTCTAAGTTTGTTAATCAGGGTTCGTCTGTGTATGTCATGGGATATGCGAATGAATATGAGAATTGTTAGGCCAAGAGGATGAAGGTGGCTGATAAGGATTTGAGGATTCCGCTTCGAAGTGTGTTTGATCGAAGCTCTCATATAGGATCGAGGCAGGATGGTTATAGGTACATTAATCTCTCCACTGAAATTTCCTACATTATGAACTCCGGAGGAAACTTATTATTTGTTATACAAGAATGAATGTTATTCCAAGAGCAATGGACTATGATTGTAAAATGTAAAGTGGGGACCAGAGTAGAAGTAACGGGACCGCAACACTACCTTAGAAGACTAATAAGGTATGGTTTTAGTTCAAATTATAGAGAAAACCCTGGCAAAATTTACATAGGTCTCTAAGAGTTAACATTAGAGGACTAAGGGAGGAGGGGGGGAAGGGGATCTCGCAACTTAAGAAGTTAGAACTTTGATGGCTCTAATGCCCTAGGGAGGAAACCGTGGATAGTACACGACATTTTGAGGAAGTTAGAATAATTGAATAGAAAGTTAAGAATTCGGTTAATAAGTTTACAACCTGAAGGTGTCAGTGCCTAGAAGATTGATTAAAAGACTCATAGGTGACGAATGGATTAGGAAGTAGTTTTATGGAGGGAGGGTGTCCTAACCCCATGAGAGCCCGATAGTTGTTTCATTGGAGTATAGCCCAGGAAGGTATATACATTTAGAATTGTTGAGTATGTCATGTAGATATGGCAAGTTTAAACATACGAGGACTAATGTTTCTAGGGGGGAGGATGTTACATCCCTCTTTTTTCGTACATTAAAATTTCGCCGTAAGCTCGATAATGAGACTATTGTTTAGGTTATACGTATTTATGCCATTTATAACTAGTGATAGGTAAGTGTCATGGAGTTCATAGGACAAACAATCGAAGAAAATAAGTTTCGTTGAAGTTTGACATTTTGGGATAAAATACAGTCAAGGCTATAATACTCCGTATTTATAGACTAGGGCCATACAATATACCACATAACCATGATAGTAAGGTCTATAAAGTATGTTAAATTAGTATATTGAGTGAATTAGGATGAGATTAGTCTGTCATTCTTAAGATGAACAGAATAGAGAATCATTAAAGGACTTAGATTTATACATACAGGATAAGCAGGGAGAGAACAACCTGGGTTTGGATAGCAGACCTCGGCAATAATGAACTGAAGTAAGTGTTATGGTATAATATAACCTACCAAGATGCAGAAATTCCATAAGATAATCGAAGATATGAAAAACAAATATAGTAATAACCGGAAGTTCGACAAAGTACCAAGCAAAGAACTTCAGTACACCTATAAATGCCCAGAGGGATAGTTTGTCATAGTTATGATATGTTCACAAAGTGAGGCATAGAATTATTGGATAAAAGCTGGAGGAAAAAGGAGAAAAAAGTCACATAGGTGTGCGTACAAGGACATAGTCGTACTGGCTTCTTGACAGAAGGTAGCAACAACTACGGTATTGGAAGTATTCGTAACACAAGTCGTGGTGTGAGAAAGAGCCCTGAAGGGGGGAATGCCCTGGCCTTTGGATTTATTCGTAGAACAACTGCCTAGATTGAAAGGACAGTATAAAAATATTCATAAGATTTATAGGTTATGAGTCTGATAACCACATCAGTCAACACTTGAGGACGAATGTTCCAAAGAGGGGAATGATGTTACACCCCATGTTTTCCTGTGTAAAAGTACGTCGTAAGTCAGTTGATGTATGCTCGAAAAGTAGATCATCTTTGAATATACCTAGAGTAAGTTAATCAGGTTACTTTAGAGGTTACAAATATTTAATGTCATGAACTTCAAGTACCAAGATGCTAAACAAATCGAAGAAAATAAGTTTTATCGAAATGGTAAGTTGGGAATGTTATAACCCATACTTTTGTGGTGATAATGGGGTGATTAATATAATAAGGAGGTGGTATTATGAGGTATTTGTGTCATATTATAGTCGTGTGTTAATTTTGAAGTCAAACGAGTTAGGAAATAAAAGTGGAAAAAAGTTGTCGCAAGTTACATTCATAATTTTACTTAAAATTTAGGTCTAATGTTACTTAGATTTTCTCTTAATGTAATTGGAATTGTGGGATGATTGTAAGGCCTCGTTATAATTTCCTTATGATTTAAGATTTTAAAGTGCGGCAGTAGTATTTGAGGATAGCGTATTCGAGTATTAAAGGAGACCTATGGGATAGAATCACATCATTTTTAAATGAAAATATATGTTTAAGGTGTGTTGGATCATACTAAGGAGTTTTGTGAATGGCATGAATTTGTGTGGAACAAGTTGGATACATTAAGTGGAAAGGATGTCTCAATTAGCACAAGACCCGACTTCAAATGAATGCCACTCTGAAAATATAATAACTTAGGTGGTGCTATATCTACCAAATTAAAGCCCTTTGAGTCTCATTTGCAGCGCATTAAACTGTTTGTCATTTGGATATTTCTACAGAACGTTATGGCCAATTTACCGGACCTATGCCATATACGCGCCCAGATGCGCGACCGTGCCTATAAGGGGGTTTCTTCCTTATGCGCACGGACAGATTTGTGGTCACTTGATCAGGTGCGCGGCCGCGCACGTAGGAGCCCTATAAATACCCCAAGGCCGAGTAGAGAGAGGGGCTAAGTCATTTCTTTGAGCTAGGGCTAGCATATCAAAGGGAACCCGTCCTTTACTTCCCTCTCATGAACCAAGGTAATGCTTTTGGAATAATTTTGAGTTGATTACTACTCCTAAACACTTATATTAACTAGGATTAATCTTGAAGATCCATAGATTTCCATTCAAATCTCCAAATTGGTCAAGAACATTACAAGTTGGAATATTAAAGAGTCTCACTACAAGAGGTATGTCTACCATCTATAACTAATCTATGGTGATTATGTATGTATGAAATATAGTTTAGGACTTATGGGATGGTGATTTGAAGCCATAAGTGCCTAACCTGGGTTGTGTCGGTGTGGTTGAGATTGTAAAATGGTTTAATTAATGCGATTGATGGTTTGGGTTTGAATTGTTGGGCATGCGTGTGCTAGTGGAAGTTGTGTATGGCCTATACACGATGGTAAGGTGAATCATTGGTATAGAAGGTGGTTGTTAGGTGAAGAAATTCCATTTAAGGAGGTTGTTGAAAGATATTCACGTTAGATGTTTGATAAAAAGTCTAAATGACTTAAAGTATAGAAATCATAATAATATTGGTACAAATGTGTTGCATTGTTGNTTACATTTAAGGAGGTTGCTGAATGATATTCATGTTAGATGTTTGATAAAAAGTCTAAATGACTTAAAGTATAGAACTCATAATACTACCGGTACAAATGTGTTGCATTGTTGTAGATTGAAGTTGTTTAGTGTGGTGGACCATCGTAGTACTATTAAGGGGCGAATTTCAGGTATGTTGGCTAAACTACTCTCTTAGAATTGAATTACATAATGTTTTCGCAAGTTTCAAGTATGCTTGACTCAAGTTCCTAATAAATTCGACTATTCCGAATGCACCTTGTGTCGAAAGATATATATATACATGTGTGTGTGTGTGTGTGTGTGTGTGTGTGTGTGTGTGTGTGTGTTCAAAATATGCTTCGGATTCTCTTATCATATTATGTTATCCTTCGGGAACGTGTTCAAAGTAGGATATGTGTATTCAAATGTTATGACTCTTAGTCGTGTTTCAAATGAAATTCCATTATCATTAACTTGGAAAGAATACTGCATGCGTCCAAAACTGCTATTGCTCATATATATACTTAAGACCGTGATTTCGAATACTCATATTGTTGATAATCTATAATGATGCCTGAAAGTGATAGAAGTGAGTTGAAATTGTGTATTTCCCTTTTTGGGAAAAGTATTTCAAGAATAAATGGTGTGTTACTCCTCTATGATTTTAACTTGCGCTTTGATTGCCAATCAGCTTACTCTATTTCTTGGAAAGAAATCTATTGTGTTTAAAGTATTCAATTCGAATGAACTTAAAGTTGTGATTTCAAAAATATTATATATGTTGATATTAATGATGATGATACACGAGAGTAAAGAAATGGAAGTGTGGAACATTAAATACGGCCACCGTGCCATGAATAAAGAAACTTGTGAATGGCCAAAAGATCCAAGGAAATACTTTTGTTATGATTGGTTGAAAATACTAATTAAGATTTATACAATGTGAAAGATAATGAGGTGAACACATTTGTATTTATATTACCTTGCGTGCAAAAACAAAAACAATGATTTTGGGAGTATCATTAGCAAACCGAGGAAGGGTGATTGATATGGCCCATGCCCAAAACTACACATGCCGGGGTAGGGTGGATTGTGATTATTTCCCTTATTTGGGATGAGATTGATATTAGTTGTTAATTGGAAAGTCAACCCACACGGCATATATGGGAAGTTGGCCTAGTCGATCGGGTGGAGATCGGACACCATGCTGCGCACATGGTGGTACTACTCTTAGTAACACCTTTTTTCGCATCACATGTCAAACCACATTGTCTGTGGGGAGATGGACTAGTCGATCGGGCGTGATCAAACTCCGTGATAAAAATACGGTGCTATATCGGTGCTAATGATCTCCCAACCAAAAATATATATTATTTTTGTATTTTTAAAATTGTTATGTTTTAACTTGGCATTTGGATATCATTGATTGTTACTTGTTACTTCCATGATGTTTCCCCTTCTTTCATTGGTGTTGTATTTTGTAAGAGGACATTTAGCTTTACATACTAGTACTATTCCATATGTACTAACGTTCCTTTTGCCGGGGCGCTGCATCTTCAATGGATGCAGGTAGTTCATCAGCGGACAGTCTTGATCCTCGTTAGCAGTTACTCTATACTCAGNGGCAGTCGTGATCCTCGTTAGCAGTTACTCTATACTCAGTAGGTTTTGGTGATCCCTACTCTATTCTAGGATTTATGTCATTTGATGTTGTATTTTTTGCTTTGAGGTATGGTCGAGTCCTTATCACCGGCACTTCCATTCTACTCTTCTGTTGTACTTAGAGGATCCGTATACATAATGTGGGTGGTGTTTGATATTTGGGGTTGACCTTGAAGTGTTGGAATTTTGGCAAACATGTTTTGCATCATATCTATTAACTTTTAATATTTTGGAAATCGTAAATGAATCTCCTTTGAGTAATGGAAAACAATTTGGAACACTTGACTCTTCTCTTGTCTATCACTTGTACTGATTTTTATATTGTTAAAGGGCAAGGTTGGATAGAAGGGATCTTTGATTCTTGATTAACCAGGGTATCTCAGTTGAGCACCGTTCGCGGTCCTGGAGGCCGGGGCGTGCCAAGCTTGTTATCAAAGCCTAGGGTTTTAAAGTGTCCTAGGATGTCTCGGAGCTGTGTCTAGTAGAGTCCTTCTTATCGGTGTGTTGTCGACCACATCTAAAATTAGGAGGGTACTTGGGCATTTAGGAATTTCACCCTTCTTTGATACTCCAGATCGTGCGATAAAGCTCAAGATAGAAAGTTAATTTTATCGTTATGTCTCATTTTCCAGATGAGTAATCCACGAGTTTGAAGCAGCAAGGAAGGAATGACCTCGTCGGCGAATCTGGGGGGAAAATGCACAAGCTTGTTTTGGGAGAATGTGTCAAGCCGTAGAGGTATTGGAAGAACTTGTTGCTAAGGGAAGTACCCACATTCCTACCAATGTCACCATACCACCGGATCATGTGGTGAGAGCATTTAAGAAATGAAAGAGGGTTGTTGGTACTAATAAACCAGATTGTTTGATTTGCAAGAAACGTCACTTGGGAACATGCTGGATGACTCCTGAAGTATGTTATGGTTGTGGAAAGAGGGGGAACAAGAAGAAAAAATGCCCTAGATTGGTACCCCTACCCCGGTCTGCCTTATATGCGAGAAGGAACATTTGGCGTCCTGTTGTGAGTATGTGCAGCAGCAAGTTAGGGGTGGCAGGTTTGGAAAATTCCAAAGGCCCACACCGCAAGCCGGTAGAGAGATTGTTTCTTCCGCCATGGTGGCTCGGAGGGACTATAGCGCCCGCAAGGCGTGGAGATGATAGGGGTGGTATTAATAGCTTGGGAGGTCCCAACAAGTTTTATGCGATGAGGAGGCGTCAAAGGTTGGAGGCTTCTCCATATATGGTTACATGTATATTGACTGTCCAATCTCAAGATGTATATGCTCTAATTAACCCCGGTTCCACTTTGTCATATTTCATTCCTTATATTGCTATGGAATTTGGGTTGGAACCGGAACAAATTTATGAGACGGTATCTGTGTCCACTCTTTGAACAAGACATATCATTTGTGAAGCCTCTTTATCACAATTATCTTACTTGCAACCTCTTGAGGAATTGATTTCTATAATGATTTCTTTGAATTGAGTCACAAGCCCAGGTTAATAACTCCAACTTGCTTCCCTAAATTCTGCACAAGGAACTATAACTATTGAATTCCTTAGAGAACCTTCTGATCCAAATGGATAACGTCTACTCCCTTGTGCTTATGCATGCACCGTCATAAAGTTTACCTATGTAGTGTCAAGTACAATGTAAAGCAACCCAGTGTTGAGATCCTTCTCGAGCCACTCTCTCTTTCCTGTGCATGTGACACCTATGGTGTGAATAGTCACTTTTCTCCCTTTGTGAATATAGTCATAGATCCGTTTCCCTATACAAGTAGCATAAAAGCATATCTTAGCACCTATTATATGTGTACATGTCAAGTGAGAGGGTCAATTGTCTGCATAAAGTTACTCTGAAACTTGGGATCCTCACAAATTCATCATAAGTATATCCATTATTTGCCCATATTAGTATGACTTTTATGGCCATTAGGACATTTCGCATTAAGTATCTCACTTTGTTCCTAGTATTATAGTTTCCCATGACGTGGCCTGTTAGTGCAGTTTTGGAGTTATTATAGCAGAAATATGTCCAGCTCATAACAAATGTTCATTTTCTCTTTAAACCTCTGCAACATGTATTGAATATGTTCCTTAGTTAGTAAATCATGAAGTATGTCATTGTCCTATGTGGAGGGTTTACTACCCTTAATCTTCCACATCCCTAGGTGGATAGGAGTTATGTTTCCTTTTCCCCATAGCATCATATTACCCATTAGAACCTTTCTAACCAATGAATGATGTAACCCTAATATTATGATGTCCTAGGTACATGGTCTTACTCGTGAAAGGTTGGAATTAGATATTCCAGATTATTAGGCACCTATCATTAAATATATTTAGTTGAAGGATCAAGTTTATCGTATCTCTAGTCCTCTCATATAGGATCAACCATCAAGAAGAAATAAGTTGTCGTAATAATAATCCCACTAGTGACCAACCTCTTTTTCAGTCGGGTAGGCTTGGGGCGTAGTTTTCTTGTGTCAAATATTGTCAAGGGCGTAACACAACTTCATGTATTTTTGAAATCACTAACACATTCATGGTGCAAGAATCTTCTCATTTTGAGCTAAACCTATTTTCCCTA
>AWOL01S0003596.1:88264-114646 GCA_000715115.1 Nicotiana otophora
TAAAATAGCCACATTTAGGCATGACTTGAGTACATATGCTTTTAGGCAAAGCTATTTTCGAAATCAATTTGGAATAGTTAAATCAAAGCTCATTTCATAACCTTTCTCACATCATTTCATTTCATTAGCACCATTGGCCACAGGTATAACTTTCATTCTTGGCACGGTGGCCACACTTTATATCACTAACTCACTTCTTTCACTTTCGAGCATCTTTATACATTATCAACAACAAGGCATTTCCTATCAAGACTTTAGGTACACATATCAACAATTATTTATGGTGATTATTTATGTATGAAATATATGTTAGGACTTATGGGGTGGTGATTTGAAGCCATAAGTGCCTATCCTGGGTTGTGTTGGTGTTGTAGAGTTTGTAAAATGGTTTACTTAATGAGATTGATGGTTTGGGTGTGAATTGTTGGGCATGCGTGTGCTAATGTAAGTTGTGGATGGCCTATACACGATGGTAAGGTGAATCATTGGTATGGAAGGTGGTTGTTAGGTGACGAAATTCCAATGAAGGATGTTGTTGAAAGATATTCACGTTAGATGTTTGATAAAAAAGTCTAAATGACTTAAAGTATAGAAATCATGATAATACTGGTAGAAATGTGTTGCATTGTTGTAGATTGAAGTTGTTTAGTATGGTGGACCATCGTAGTACGATTAAGGGGCGAATTTCAGGTATGTTGGCTAAACTACTCTCTTAGAATTGAATTACATGATGTTTTCGCAAGTTTCAAGTATTGTTGACTCAAGTTCCTAATAAATTCGACTATTCCAAATGAACCTTGTGTAGTTTTATATATATATATATATATATATATATATATATATGTGTGTGTGTGTGTGTGTGTGTGTGTGTGTTCAAACTATGTTTCGGATGCTCTTATCATATTATGTTATCCTTCGGGAACGTGTTCAAAGTAAGATATGTGTATTCAAATGTTATGACTCTTAGTCGTGTTTAAAATGAAAGTCCATTATGCTTAACTTAGAAAGAATACTCCATGCGTCCAAAACTGCTATTGCTCATATATATACTTAAGACCGTGATTTCGAATACTCATATTGTTGATAATCTATAATGATGCCTGAAAGTGATAGAAGTGAGTTGAAATTGTGTATTTCCCTTTTTGGGAAAAGTATTTCAAGAATAAATGGTGTGTTACTCCTCTATGATTTTAACTTGCGCTTTGATTGCCAATCATTTTACTCTATTTCTTGGAAAGAAATCTATTGTGTTTAAAGTATTCAATTCTAATGAACTTAAAGTTGCGATTTCAAAAATATTATATATGGTTGATATTAATGATGATGATACACAAGAGTAAAGAAATGGAAGTGTGGAACATGAAATACGGCCACCTGGCCAAGAATAAAGAAACTTTTTAATGGACAAAAGAGCCAAGGAAATACTTTTGTTATGAGTGGGTCAAAATACTAATTAAGATTTATATAATGTGAAAGATGATGAGGTGAATACATTTGTATTTATATTACCTTATGTGCAAAAATAAAAACAATTATTTTTGGGAGTATCATTAGCAAACCGAGGAAGGGTGATTCATATGGCCTACGTCCGAAACCACATGTGTCGGGGTAGGGTGGATTGTGATTATTTTCCTTATTTGGGATGAGATTTATATTAGTTGTGAATTGGAAAGTCAACCCACACGGCATATGTGGGAAGTCGGCCTAGCCGATCGGGTGGTGATCGGACACCATGCTGCACAAATGGTGGTACTACTGTTGGTAACAACTTGTTTCGCATCACATGTCAAACCACATTGTCCGTTGGAAGATGGACTAGTCGATTAGGCGTGATCAGACTCCGTGATAACACCACAGTGCTATATCGGTGCTAATGATCTCCCAACCAAAAATATATATTATTTTTGTATTTTTAAAATTGTTATGTTTTAACTTTGCATTTGGATATCATTGATTGTTGCTTTTTACTTCCATGATGTTTCCCCTTCTTTCATTGGCATTCTATTTCGTAAGAGGACATTTAGCTTTACATACTAGTACTATTCCATATGTACTAACGTTCCTTTTGCCGGGGTGCTGCATCTTCAATGGATGCAGGTAGTTCATCAGCAGGCGGTCTTGATCCTCGTTAGCAGTTACTCTATACTCAGCAGTTTTTGGTGAGCCCTACTATGTTCTAGGCTTTATGTCATTGAACGTTGTATTGTTTGCTTTGAGGTATAGCCGAGGCCTTATCACTGGCACTTCCATTCTACTCTTTTGTTGTACTTAGAGGCTCCGTAGGCATAGAGTGGGTGGTGTTTGATATTTGGAGTTGAACTTGAAGTGTTGGTATTTTGGCAAACATATTTTGCATCATATCTATAAACTTTTAATATTTTGGAAATCGTAAATGAATCTCCTTTGAGTAATGAAAAACAATTTGGAACACTTGACTCTTCTCTTGTCTATCACTTGTTCTGATTTTTATATTGCTAAAGGGCAAGGTTGGATAGAAGGCATATTTGATGCTTGATTAACCGGGGTATCTCAGTTGAGCACCGGTCACGGTCCCCGAGGTCATGGCGTGACAAGCTTGTTATCAAAACCTAAGGTTATAAAGTGTCCTAGGATGTCTAGGAAACGTGTCAAGTAGAGTCCTTCTTATCGGTGTGTTGTCGACCCTATATAAAATTAGGGGGTTACTTGGGCATTTAGGAATGTCATCCTTTTCTATTAATCATCTCATCTAAATTAAGTGGAAAAATTTTATCACATCAATCTCATCCCAAATAAGGGGAATAATTACAATACATTCCTACACTGACACACGTAGTTTCGGAGTTAGGTAATTTCAACCTACCCTTCCTCGGTGACTATCGATACTCCCAAAAATATTTTTGATTTTCTTACAAAGGAAACAACAGTACAAATGCATTTACCTCATAACCTTTCATACCGCATATAGCCTCATTGGCACTTTCAACACTTTCAACATCATTATTTCATTGGCTCTCTTGGCCATACATATGATTCTTCATTCTTGACACAGTGACCATATTTCATATTCCACACTTTTATTTTTTCCCTTTCATGGATCATCATCATAAATATCAACAAATAGAATATTCCAAAAATCACAACTTTAGGTTCATTAGTAATGAAGGCTTTAAACACAATTGATTTCTTTCCAAGAAAATGGAGTAAAATGATTGGCAATCGAAGCACAAGCTAAAATCATAAACAAGTAACACTTCATTTATTCTTGAAATATTTTTCCCAAAATGGGCAATGCACCATTTCAACTCCTGAATATATAAGAGTTCAAAACACATTGGAAATACTTACAAAGCATAGCATTGGATAAAATAGCTACATTTGGGCATGACTTGAGTACATAAGCTTTTAGGCAAATCTATTTTCGGAGTCAATTAGGAATAGTTAAATCAAAGCTCATTTCATAACCTTTCTCGCATCATTTCATTTGATTAGCACCATTGGCCATAAGTATAACTTTCATTCTTGGTACAGTGGCCACAATTTATATCACCAACTCGCTTCTTTCACTTTCGAGCATCTTTATACATTATCAACAACAAGGCATTTCCAATCAAGACTTTAGGTACACATATGAGCAATAAAGTGTCTTAAACATATCGAGTTTTTCTCACATAATTTGGCATATTAGCTTTCATTGAAACAAGACTCAAAGCCATAATAATTTATTACGCAACCGATACTTTGAAACTTACGGAAACATTATGGAGTTTGATTCTAAGAGAGAAAGTTTAGCCAACATACCTTACTTTGAGCTTTCCTTAAAGTATTACAACATTCCGGAAATTCTAGCAATCCTAATCTATTTTGAGACATAGCAAAATTGAACACAAATTAGGAAGATATTCATGGTTTGAGCTCATTTGTGCATTTTATCAAACACTAGGTGTGCAAATTTCGCTACAAGGTTATTCCTCAAGATTTCCTTATTGGTATAAGCATGTATAAATAATACTCTTAGTACTCCAAACTCGAAATTAAAGACTAGGGTATGGAACCTTACCTCTTAGATGAAGATCTTGTGATTAGCTTCCTTGATGATGCAAAATTGGATGATTAGATTGTTAGGTTTGCTCCTTCTCTCTCTAAAATGCTCTTATATCTCTCTAAAATATCAGGTTTTAGCTCAAGAAATGACTTAACCCCTCTCTCTACCCATCCTTGGGGGTATTAAATGAGCTCCTATATGCGCGGCCTTGCACTTGGGCAAGTGGCCGCACATCTGGCCACGCACCTGAGGCAAAAACTCTCAAATATGCGCGGCCGCTCTTCTGGGCGTGCATATGACACATGTCCAGTAAATTGGCCATAACATTCTGTAGAAAAATCCAAATGACAAACGGTTTGATGCATTGGAAACTATACGCGAAGGGATGTAATTTGCTAGTTAGATCACCACCTAAGTCAGTATATTGAGGGAGTTCTATCCGTTTGATATCGGATCTTGTGCCAATTGAAACATCCTTTCCACTTAATGTATCCAACTTGTTCCACACAAGTTCTTGCCATTCACAAAACTCCTTAGTATGTTCCAACATACCTTAAACATACATTATCAATTCAAAATTATGTTGCTCTATCCCATAGGTCTCCTTTAATACTCAAATACATTATTTCCAAATACCGTTGGCGCACTTTGAAATCTTAAATCATTAGAAACGTTTTACGGGGCCTTACATTCTCCCCCACTTAGGATTATTCGTCCTCGAATGTCAAGTAGAGTCCGTCCCCACACACTTAACATAACCCGTTTCTTCTTCCACACATATTAAGCTCCCAAATTTGACTAACTCCCAAATTTTGTTTTCAGAAATTTTGGCAGAGTCTCCTTTGCAATTGGGCCCAACCACCTGCCAGAGAACCACCAAAACAACTCCTAACAACACATCCACATCTCAACAAATTATCATAATATGTATCAACAACACGAATCTCAACATTAAGGGAATTATATTAAAAAGAGTGATATCTGGACATGAGCTGCACATATTTAAATCATAACACATATAATGTGCCTTTCGATTCACAATCATTTGCCTATACACTCAAGTGAGAACATTTTATTTCCTTAACACTTTTGGACCTAAAGGTGGCCTCCTCGACTTATAGACCTCGTCGTAACACATTAACGGAGGCAATCTCAACTCTCGAACTTATCTAACAAGGATGGCAAATAGATACCCCTCGTAATCCAATTATCCATTAACTTCACATTCAATAGCTTTCACCAGAACGATAGATAAAGGATTTATTATTACCTTCATGGACGTAGACACATGATACACCGGGTACACGGAGGAAAATAATAGGTGAAACATTTTACTCATAGTTTGGCCTATCTCCTTTAAGATTTCATAAGGCCTAATGTGACTACACATACTTTACCTTCCTTAACAATTCACATAGCATCCTCATGGAGAAAATATTGAGAATAACACGTTCACTTTCTTCAACTCTAAATCTCTACGCCGAACACCCAAACTAAACCTTTGGCAATCTCCAACAATTAGTCTAAGATGTGCTAGCTTGAATATGACCATAAAATTTCCTATCCAATATATTTGATCACGGGATGATGCTTCTTTTTTGACATGTGATGTATGAGAGGAATAATCGGAAGGATAAAGACATTAGCGCCAGTTATTCTTGAAAGACTATTATTCATGAAAAGGACAACAACAATTGTTTCATTCCATATGTGCCTTGTTTGGTAATAGTAGGCCTCAAAGAGAAATATCCAAGTACGTAACACCAGCCGTCTCCTGGTGTTACACCCCGTAAGTTTAACAACGTTGATACCGTTAGATACATTTTGATATGGTAATTAGTTTGGCGGAACATTTATTGTAGGAAAATGTTTTAAAAGTATGATTTTATATAGTTATTAATAATGCTACTTTCAAAAATGCTTTAAATTATACATATAATATAAGAGGTTTATGAGATTTTCTTTATTGTAAAGATAGAAATTATTTTCTAATAAGAAAAGAAGGTTATTTTTTTTACCATTTTAAGAATTAAGCGTACGAGAATTTTTACTCTTTATATGAGATTAGGAAAATTATAAGTTGAGAAAATATATGTATTTTTACATGGATGTTTTAATAAAATAATAGTTTATGGTACCACATGACCATGATAGTAGGGTACATAAAGTGTGTTAAAAGTAAGTAGTATTTTAAGTAATTTGAGGTAATTCTTAATTATGTGGGTAAATTGGTAATTATCTAAAATGGTTAGGATAAGAACATCACAATCACGTGGCAGGGGTTTGTGATATATCAAAGTGACTCTTAAATACATTTGATAAGGTTGCAATATGTAGTGAGTTAGACAATAAAAAAATGTATCTTGTGGCAATTGATTCCGGACTTGCTGACAACTAATTCTATATAACATTATTCAATATTAAAGATGATTTTACACAAATCTAATAACTAATTGTCCAAGTTATAGCCATAGTTAAAAGGCAAATGCTTTTTAAAGAAATACCAATGAATCCCTGCTAAATGGTTTACCATTTTCTACCGGGTAAATTATTTTGTGGGACCTCCTTATTCATCTTTTAAAGTACTGCATAAATAGCAATTTCATGAGGGCTTTGATTTGTGCTAAATATAGGGATTTGGCGCCTGTTATTTTCACCCTTTTATCATGTCTCCCTCAACAGGAAAAATGATGAACAAGACAACCACCTTTAATCTAGAAGTGATAATCAATTTATTTATGACATCAATGATCCTAATGGGTGAGTCCATCAAATGAATGGAGAAAAGTAGTTACGAAGAATAAAAAAATGTACTTTGAGGTCATGATTCAAATCTACTTTCCTTTTGATTATCATGCTGGGATGGTGACCTTTGAGAGTGTTAGATCGTTTCTTGAGTTTTGCTGGAAAGGTAGCGCGAGTGTTTGGGAAAAAGCTTAGATGCTGTTCAAGAGGAGGTTGTTTATACGAGTTCTGAAGCTTACAGGTATGCTAAGGCTAATCCTTCATTTTGGCATGATCCAAGTAACGATACGTAAACGTAATGCTATTCCATAAGTGGTTCTACTCTTAGCAGTTAAAGATATTTACGTTATTCATTCCTATAAAGTGATATTCGAGCATGTCTAAGTATGTTCCTAAGTCTCTATTGAGGTATATGGTAAAGATGTTAATGTTTATAATATAATGATACACGCATCTTCATGCATATTCATTTACCACCGTGCTACGGGCGGTCGGGCAGTTACTACCAGTTGGGCAGTTATGTATCATTATTTACCACCGGTTGGGAAGACATGCATATTCATTTACCACCGAGCTACAGTCGGTCGGGCAGTAATGCATTTACCACCGAGCTACGGCCGGTTGGATAGTTACACATTTACCACCGAGCTACGGTTGGTCGGGCAGACATGCATTTACCAAAGCGCTACGGCCGGTCGGGCAGTTACCACTGATAAGTTGGGCAGTCATGCATCATACGATATGGATAATAGTCTTAAAGGGAGGTATTATATATATATAAGTATAAGTATTCATATACGGTGGCACTTCAGAGATTCAGGTTGATTCTTATATATTGTTAATTAAGATTGACTTATTGTTATGTTTCAGTTCTGCATTACATACTCAGTACATTATTCGTACTGAAGTAATTTTATTGGGGATGCTGCATTCATGTATGCAGGTATAGATAATCAGTATGACGAGCCCTCATAGTAGATGAGATTGGCATTCACCAAAGGATCGGTAACACTCCACCTCATTCGGAGTGAAGCCGAGTCTACGAGTCATCGTGTCAGAGTTTTGCAAAAGACTTATGGTTAGGCTGGTACCCTATCCTATTTGATGTCTAATACTCTTAAAGGCTTTGTAGATAGAGGTTCATTTTGTACAGTATGTCAGACGCCTTGACGGCCCATATGTATTCATGTTTTAAGAAAAATGATTCAGTGATACATTGTTGTCCACTTATAGTTATACATTATGAGTTGTGGCCATGTTGGCCCATGATAGTTACATAAAATAAATGAATGAGATACACGGTGGTTCACTCGGGCCAACACGGCACCGGGTGCCAGTAATGCCTCCCCAGGTTCGGGGCTTGACAAAGTGGTATCAAAGCGGGTTGTGTCCTAGGGAGTCTACAAATCCGTGCCTAGTAGAGTCTCTCTTATGGATGTGTTGTACGCCACATTTATAATTGAGAGTCTATAGGGAATTTTGGAACTGTTACCCTTCTTTTATTTCCAGATCGTGCCATAGAGCTGAGTCGTAAGAAGTCAGTATGAAGCTTTCGCCAGATTTTGCATGCACCAGAGGTGCAGGTATTACAGTAGAGCTTTAAGGCGTAATGTGGAAGGGATGTTGTGATAGCAACAGAAGATACGATGCGAGATTGAAAAGTAAGTAAGGTAAAGGTGGAAAAAATACGAGATACTCAAGTACAAAAGGTTGAGAATAGTCGCGACTTCAGAGATAGTTTGGGGTTTAGTTTAAGTTATAGAGGAGACCCTAGTGAAAATTTTGAAAATCTATAATAGTTAACATTCGAGGACGAATGTTCTAGGGGGGGGAGGGGAGGATGTTACACCCCGTATGTTTAACAACCTTGATACTGTTAGATACATTTTGATATGGTATTTATTTTGGCGGAACATTTATTGTAGAAAAACGTTTAAAAAGTATGATTTTATATAGTTATTAATATTACTACTTTCAAAAATGTTTTAAATTATACATATAATATAAGAAGTTTATTAGATTTTCTTTATTGTAAAGATAGAAATTATTTTTCTCACAAGAAAAGAAGGTTATCGTTTTACCATTTTAAGAATTAAGCATACGAGAATTTTTACTCTTTATATGAGACTAGGAAAATTATAAGTTGAGAAAATATATGTATTTTTAGGTGGATGTTGTAATCAAATAATAGTGTATGTATTTATTTTTATGGTACCACATGACCATGATAGTAGGGTACATAAAGTGTGTTAAAAGTAAGTAGTATTTTAAGTAATTTGAGATAATTCTTAATTATGCGGGTAAATTGGTAATTATCTAAAATGGTTAGGATAAGAACATCACAATCACGTGGCAGTGGTATGTGATATATTAAAGTGACTCTTAAATGCATTTGATAAGGTGTCAATATGTAATGAGTTAGACAATAACAAAATGGATCTTGTGGCAATTGATTGTAGACTTGCTAACAACTGATTCTATATAACAATATTCAATATTAAAGATGATTTTACACAAATATAATAACTTATTGTCCAAGTTATAGACATAGTTAAAAGGCAAATGCTTTCTAAAGAAATACCAATGAATCCCTGCTAAATGGTTTCCCATTTTCTACCAGGTAAATTATTTTGTGGGAGCTCCTTGTACATCTTTTAAAGTGCTGCATAAATAGCAATTTCATGAGGGCTTTGATTTGTGCTAATTATAGGGATTTGGTGCCTGTTATTTTCACCCTTTTATCATGTCTACCTCAACAGGAAAAATGATGAACAAGACAACCACCTTTAATCTAGAAGTGATAATCAATTTATTTATGACATCAATGATCCTAATGGGTGAGTCCATCAAATGAATGGAGAAAAGTAGTTACGAAGAATAAAAAAAATGTACTTTGAGGTCATNTGATTTAAAGATACTTTCCTTTTGATTATCATGCTGGGAGGGTGACCTTTGAGAGTGTTAGATCATTTCTTGAGTATTGCGGGAAAGGTTGCGGGAGTGCTTGAGAAAAAGCTTAGATGTTGTTCAAGAGGAGGTTGTTTATACGAGTACTGAAGCTTACAGGTATGTTAAGGCTAATCCTTCATTTTGGAATGATCCAAGTAACGATACCTAAACGTAATGCTATTCCATAAGTGGTTCTACTCTTAGCAGTTAAACATATCTACGTTATTCATTCCTATAAAGTGATATTCAAGCATGTCTAAGTATGTTCCTAAGTCTCTATTAAGGTATATGGTAAAGATGTTAATGTTTATAATATAGTGATACATGCATCTTCATGCATATTCATTTACCACCATGCTATGGCCGGTCGGGCTATTACCACCGGTTGGGTAGTTATGTATCATTATTTACCACCGGTTGGGCAGACATGCATATTCATTTACCACCGAGCTATGGTCGGTCGGGCAGTCATGCATTTACCACTGAGCTACGACCGGTTAGGCAGTTACACATTTACCACCGAGCTACGGCCGGTCGGGCAGTCATGCATTTACCATCGAGTTACGGCCGGTTGGCAATTACACATTTACCACTGAGCTACCGTCAGTCGGTCAGTCATGCATTTACCACCTCGCTACAGCCGGTCGGGCAGTCACTACTGATCAGTTGGGAAGTCATGCATCATACGATATGGATAATAGTCTTAAAGGGAGGTATTATATATCTAAGTATAAGTATGCATATACGGTGGCACTTTAGAGATTCATGTTGATTCTTATATGTTGTTAACTAAGATTGACTTATTGTTATGTTTCAGTTTTGCCCTACATACTCAGTACATTATTCGTACTGATGTCCTTTTGTTGGGGACGGTGTATTCATGCATACAGGTATAGATAATCAGTTTGACGAGCCGTCATAGTACACGAGATTGGCATTCAGCAAAGGATCTGTAAGACTCCACCTCATTCGGAGTGCAGCCGAGTCTACGAGTCATCGTGTCAGAGTTTTGCTAATGACTTATGGTTAGGCTGGTTCCTTGTCCTATTTGATGTCTAATACTCTTAGAGGTTTTGTAGACAGAGATTCAATTTGTACAGTATGTCAGAGGCCTTGACATCCCATATGTATTCATGTTTTAAGAAAAATGATTCAGTGATACGTTGTTGCCCACTTATAGTTATACATTATGAGTTGTGGTCATGTTGGCCCATGATAGTTACAGAAAATAAATAAATGAGTTACACAGTGGTTCGCTCGGGCCAGCACGGCACCAGGTACCAGCCACGCCTCCCTATGTTCGGGGCGTGACACCTGGAGTGTAGGAAAAATCAGTTTAACTTGAACTGAGAATATTTTGGCACCCCGAATGTGATATGGGCTTCAAAATGCATGAAATTGCATTACACTCTTAACATTAACTGACACAAGGAATCCATGTCACAAGACCATGGGGATGAAAAAGAATTTGAACAGTAGTGAGATCATTACAATTCTGACAACTTAACCTTTGCCAATAGTTGATCCTATATGAGAGGACTAGATATACGATGAAGTTTTCTTCCAAATCAATATATTCATAATATGTGCTCGTATGTTACTAAACAGTGAAAAGGATTCATGATAATATTCACAAAGGAGTAAAGTGATTGTTCAAACCATATGAATCATGTGCATAGGAGAAAGAGACTAGCTCAAGAAAGATCTTGACACTAGGCTGCCTTACATTAGATTTGATACCACATAGGTAAACTTAATAATTTTGCATGCATAATCATAAGTGAGCAGATGTTATCCATTCGAATCAAAAGGTTCTGTAAAATTTCATCAGGTATAGTCCCTTGTTGAGAATTTAGGGAAGCAAGTGGGAAATATTAATCTAGGGTCAATTCCTCAAGAGGTCGTAAATAAGAGAATTGTGATCAAGAGGCTTCACGAATAATGCGTCTCATTCAAGTAGTAGGTACATGCAATATTTTGTGATTCAAAGTGTTGTTAATACCGTGTTTATGAAGGCTGTTCAATATGGATGTACCTATAAAACAAGGAAAACTTATGCATGTTCATAATGATGTACTAAGAAGTGACTTACTTGATGACTTTAGGTTGATGGGGCAGTGCCTTAACTGATGCCCCTCGACTACACATCCATAACATACATTGGTACCATAGTGACATACCCATGAATGACATCACCTACACTTCACACAACGAGGATGATGTCTGTTAAATTGACTCACCCCACCGACTTGATAGTTACCCTTTTTGCATACATAATAGTCATTCCCCTATCCTTCGTCCAGGACCCCGTGATGGGATTACAAATCTTTGCAACAGCTCGTTGCATGCACTTGTGGAATTGCCCAAATCTAACACCCCTAACACACTTCTGAGCATACTCACAACATGACCCAAAATGTTCCCGTCCGCATATCGGGCATAACGGGATGAGTGTACCCAACCTAAGGGCATTTTTTCTTCTTGTGCCCCTTCTTTCCACAACCATAACATGCTCCAAGAATCATCCAACATAAACTCGAGTGGCTCTTCTTTAATATCAAACATTCTGGCTCATTCATGCCAATAATCCTCTTTCATTTCTTAGGTGCTCTCACCACATATTCCTGTGGCGCGGTAACATTAATAGGAACAATGACACATTCCCTAGCAACTGGTTCTTTCAATACCTCCTCTCTGCCTCGAACCCGTAGGTTACTCATATGGAAAATAAGACATGACGAGGAATTTAGCTTCCTACCTTGAGATCTATTGCACGATCTGGAGTATCAAAGAAATGTGAAATTCCTAAAAGTCCAAGTAGCCTCCTCATTATAGATGTGGTCGAGAACACACCGATAAGAGGGACTCTACTAGACACGGCTCCGAGACACCCTAGGACACTTTAAAATCTTAGGATCTGATACCAAGTTTGTCACGCCCAAAACTTGGGGAGCGCGATCGGTGCTCAACCGAGTGAACCCGGCCGAGAAGTCTATTAGATTTCCTTCTACCCAAACTCATCCATGAATAAAGAGGAGATGTACTCAATTAATCAAACATTAAAAAGATTTCATTAGCAACTCCCATTTCATTTCAATTATCAACTTCATTCATAATTTCAAAAATATTACGAGTTTATAGGATCAATGAAAAATATGATTTGCAAATACCGAAATTTCTAATTCAATTCCCCACATTAGATACAACCCACAACTTGTCTACTGAGCCTCTAAGTACAACAAAAGAGAAATATGGAAATGCCGGCAACAAGGCCCCGGCTATACCTCAACCACAAAGTACATGAGAAACAAAAGATACACGACCCGAAATGAAGTAGGGATCACCAAGTCAGCTGAAGAGAGTGTACCGCTATCACTGATAAATACCACCTGCTATAGAATCATCTGCATCCATTAAACATGCAGCGCCCCCGGCAAAAGGGACGTTAGTACCGTCGAATAGCACTAGTATGTATAGCTAAAAGTCCTCTTTCAAAATAGAATGCCCATATAAGAAAAGGCAACACATAGAAACATCAAGTCACAATCAACAATATCAAAATGTCCAGTTAAAACATAATAATTTTCAAAATACGAACTTCATATACAACTTTTGGTTGGGAGATCACTAGCACCGATATACCACTGTTCACAATACCATCGTTCACAATACCAATGTTTACAATACCAATGTTCACAATACCAATACCACCATACTTTTAGCACGGAGTCCGATCACGCCCCGATCGACTAGGCCATCTCATTAGAGACATTAACCACAATCACTCTCAATACGAATACCACCGTACTTTTAGCACGGAGTTCGATTCTTACCCGGTCGGCTGGACCATCTCATTAGAGACATCAACCACAATTACAAATTCATTTACAAATTCCAGCACAATCACCACTATGTGTACGACATGGTCACCGATCAATACCCAATCGGCTAGGCCGTCTCATTCAAGACATCAACCACAATCACAATTAATTACAATGTGCAGCATGGTGTTCGATCACGACCCGATCGGCTAGGACATATCACCACAATGCCGTGTTGATCGACATCATCCTTTTCTATCAATCATCTCATCTCAATTAAGAGGAATAAGTTTATCACATCAATCTCATCCCAAATAAGGGGAATAATTACAATCCATTCCTACACGGAGACACGTAGTTTTGGGGTTAGGTAATATCAACCTACCCTTCCTTAGTGACTATCGATACTCCTAAAAATATTTTTGATTTTCGTACAAAGGAAACAATAATACAAATGCATTTACCTCATAACCTTTCATACCGTTATAGCCTCATTGGCACTTTCAACATAATTATTTCATTGGTTCTCTTGGCCATACATATGATTCTTCATTCTTGGCACAATTGCCGTATTTCATATTCCACACTTTCATTTTCATCATCATAAATATCAACAAATAGAATATTCCAGAAATCACAACTTTAGGTTCATTAGTAATGAAGGCTTTAAACACAGTGGATTTCTTCCAAATAAAATGTCACTTCCCAACCTCGGTAAGCGCGACCAGCGCTAAACCGAGTGAACACGGTTGAGCAAGCATGTCAGATACTTTCTACCCAACTCACCCATGATTAAGAAAAGACATGATATCATTAATTAAACAGTAGGAAGTTCATACATACAACATTAAACCATTTCATTAGTTACTAAACTATTAAGTCTCAAAATACACAACATAACTTGTTTGAATTTTCTAACACCCGTGTACAACCCACACAGTGTCTACAGAGCGTCTAAAAGATAAAAAAGAGTATATGATAGTGCCGGCGACAAGGCCATGGCTATACCTTGAGATGTGATAATAATATGAACAAAGATACAAAACGTGACCCAGGGATGAAGTGGGACTTACCAAGTCTACTGGAAGAGGATGTGCCACTATCGTTGATCAACACTTCCTGCTATGTAACCACCTGCATCCATTTAACGATACAACGCTCCCAGTAAAAGGGACATTAGTACCGTTGAATAGCACTAGTATGTATAACTAAACACCATCTCAATAGAATGAGTAATAATACAAGAGGAATAGTCAAGTTAAATATCACATATGTTTTCAAGTCAATTTCCATGTTATTAGGTTGGGTGATCTTTTGAGCCGATATACCCTAATTCACAATGCCACCATATTCTTACACGGAGTCCGATCGCGACCCGATCGGTTAGGTTGTCTCATTTGATACATCAAGCATAACAACAATTTCGTCATAATTTCCAGCACAGTACCACCATGTGTGCGGCATGGCGTCCGACCGCGGCTCGATCGGCTAGGCCGTCTCACCTAAGACATTACCTTTTTCAATTTGTAATTTCCAGCACAGTTACCACCATGAGTGCATCATGACGTTCGATCACGGCCCGATCGGCTTGGCCGTCTTACCCAAGACATTACCTTTTCAGTCAATCATCTCACATCATAATTCTTTCATATACTTTCGATTCATTGGCACTAGTGGCTAAAATTTTGAAGTCATTCATGGCTCTTGGCCACATTTTATAATTCCAGTTCCCTTTTCCACATTCAAACATCATTATCATTATCAACAACAATAAGGTTTCCCATTCAAGACATTAAATTCACATATGAACAACTTGGGAATCTTTGACACATAGAGGCTTTTCATACAAATTGGCATAACAACCTTTATTCGATCTTGACATGAAGTCTTAACATTTCTAACACATATTCCACATTTTGAACACATCCTCAAAAGGCAAGAACACATGATGAAGCATTTAGAATAAACATTGAACATACATCATTCAACACCAACACTTTAGGAATAGCCAATTCTATAATGGTCAAGGACTTACACCAATTACATGAACACCGTGGGATTCGATTCTAAGAAGAAGGGGGTTTATCCAACATACCTCAATTGAGCTGCTCAAACTCTAAAATGATCCAGAATTCTTAGCAACTTCAATCTATTTTAGAAATATAACAAATTGGACCAAAATTAGGAAGATGATCATGGTTCTAGCTCATTTGAGCATATTATCAAACACTAGGTGTGCATTAAGGTTTCAAGGTCCTTTTGTGAAAGATTCCACCATTTCCCCACATCATTTATTCTTGAAATACTTTCCCCCAAAAATGGCAATACGCCATTTCAACTCTTGAATACATAAGAGTTCAAAACATATTGGAAATACTTACAAATCACAACATTAGATAAAATAGCCACATTTGAGCATGACTTGAGTACATAAGCTTTTAGGCAGATCTATTTTCGAAGTCAATTCAGAATAGTTAAATCAAATCTCATTTCATAACCTTTCTCGCATCATTTCATTTCATTAGCACCATTGGCCAAAAGTATATCTTTCATTCTTGGCACGGTGGCCACAATTTATATCACCAACTCACTTTTTACACTTTAGAGCATCTTTATAGATTATCAACAACAAATCATTTCCACTCAAGACTTTAGGTATACATATGAGCAAATTAGGGTCTTAAACATATCGAGTTTTTCTCACATAATTTGGCATACTAGCTTTCATATGATACACGACTCAAAGCCATAACATTTTAATACGCAACCCATACTTTGAAACTTACGGGAACATTATGGAATTTGATTCTAAGAGAGAAAGTTTAGCCAACATACCTCACTTTGAGAATTCCTTAAATTACTACAGCATTCCGGAAATTCTAGCAATCACAATCTATTTTGAGACATAACAAAATTGAACACAAATTAGGAAGATATTAATGGTTTCAGCTCATTTGAGCATTTTATCAAACATTAGGTGTGCAAATGTTGCTACAAGGTTATTCTACAAGATCTCCTTAACTCCTCAACCCAATCTTTAATTATTTTAGCTCAACAATCTTCCCACAAACCTTATTAGAACAAGCATGTATAAATAATACTTTTACACCCAAGAATCATACTTCCCATCATCCATCCTTTACCCCCAAACTCGAAATTAAAGACTAGGGTATGGAACCTTACCTCTCAGATGAAGATCTTATGATTAACTTCCTTGATTCTTGGAGATTGGTGCGAGATTGAGTGATTAGAATGTTAGGTTTACTCCTTCTCTCTCTAAAATGCTCTTATATCTCTCTAAAATATCAGGTTTTAGATCAAGAAATGACTTAACCCCTCTCTCTACCCGGCCTTGGGGGTATTAAATGAGCTCATATATGAGCGGCCGTGCACTTGGGCAAGTGGCCGCGCATCTGGCCGTGCACTTGAGGCAGAAACTCTCAAATATGCGTGGCCGCTCTTCTGGGCGCGCATATGACACATGTTCAGTAAATTGGCCATATATTGCTGTAGAAATATTCAAATGAAAAACGGTTTGAGGCGTTGGAAACTATACGCAAAGGGATTTAATTTGATAGGTAGATAACTACCTAAGTCAGTATATTGAGGGAGTTCTATTCATTTGAAGTCGGGTCTTGTGCCAATTGAAACATCCTTTCCCCTTAATGTATCCAACTTGTTCCACACAAGTTCTTGCCATACACAAAACTCCTTTGTATGTTCCAACACACCTTAGACATACATTATCAATTCAAAATTATGTTGCTCTATCACATAGGTCTCCTTTAATACTCAAATACATTATTCCCAAACACCGTTGGCGCATTTTACTGGGCCTTACAGTTTGGGTGTCCGACATAGAGATTTGGAGTTGAAGGAAGTGAACATGTTATTCTCAAGATTTTCTCCATGAAGATATTATGCGAATTGTTAATAAAGGTAAAGTAGGTGTAATGCACACTGGGCCTTGAGGAATCTTGAAAGAAATAGGCCAATCTACGAGTATGATATCTCCCCATTGTTGTCCTCTATGCACCCGGTGCTTCATGTGTCTATGTCAAAGAGGGTAATTGGAAGACCTTTTTTCTATCGTTTAGGTGGAAGCTATTGAAGGTAAAGTAGATAATTGGCTTGTGAGAGGTACCTTATAGATCCTTGTTAGATAAGTTCGGAAGTTGGGATTGCCTCCGTTAAAGTGCTATAGCTAAGTTAGTGAGTCGAGGAGGTCGATTCAAAGGCCGAGTATGTTGTGGAAAGGAAATATTCTCACTATTTTGTAGAGCCAAATATCTTTGGTTCAAAAGGTACTTTCTATGTGTTATGATTTAGTGCAGTTCATGTCAAGATACCACTTCTAATAACGTAATGCCCTTAATATATTTTGATGCTTTGTTGAGTTGTGGATGTGCTGTTAGGAGTTGTTTTGGTGGTTCTCTGGCAAGTGGTTATGCCCAATTGTAGGGGAGACTCTGCCAGAATTTCTTGAAATTTGGGGAGTTAGCCAAATTTATTAGCTTTTGGTGTGAGGATAAAGATTTAAGTCACATTGGGTGTCTGTGGCGGACTCTAACCCTCATTCGAGGACAAATGATCCTAGGCGAGGGAGAATGTAAGGCCCCGTTAAAATTTCCTAATGATTTAAGATTTTAAAGTGCGCTAGCGGTATTTGAGGATATCATATTCGAGTATTAAAGGAGACCTATGGGATAGAACCACATCATTTTGAAATGAAAATATATGTTTAAGGTGTGTTGTATCATACTAAGGAGTTCTGTGAATGGCAAGAATTTGTGTGGAAGAAGTTGGATACATTAAGTGGAAAGGATGTCTCAATTAGCACAAGACCCGGCTTCAAATGAATGCCACTCCAAAAATCTAAAGACTTAGGTGGTTATGTACCTATCAAATTAAATACCTTTGAGTCTAGTTTCCAACTCATCAAACCGTTCGTTATTTGGATATTTCTATAGAAAATTATGGCCATTTTACCGGACATATGCCATATGCGAGCCCAAATGCGTGACCGCGCATATAAGGGGGGGTTTTGCCTTTGTGCGCGGCCAGATGCGTGGTCATTTGCCCAGGTGTGCGGCCGCACACATAGGAGCCCTATAAATACCCCCAAGGTGTAACACTTAGTAAATTCAGATTAGTTGTGGATGCGTTAAATGAGTATTATTATGACCTTTTAGACATGTGAAGTCCTATTGGGATGAGTATGGGTGGAAACAACTGTTTTAGAATCAGGACTGAGAATTAGGTGTATAAAATTCAATTGAATCGACTAAGTTTATGGGAGGTCCGTCTTATAGCCTTAAATAGTTCAAGGCCATGAAAACTCACGGCCATAGATAGTGAAAGGCCATAAAAACTCAGTGCCCCAGATTGTACAAGGCACGGTCTAGGGCATCAACCTCAGCGCCCCAGACAACGCAAGGCACTGTAGTTTTTGCGCCTCCGATGGCGCCTTTGCACAGTTATTGCGGCGCCCATAACGATGCCTCGCGCCAGCGAGGTTTATCCGAGCTACTTTTATAATTTTGGGACGTGTTCACTTATTTAAAAGCCCTACCTCGTTCCCCCACACCCCAAACATGAAAACGTACTCTAGAAACAGAAGCTCCCAAGAACCTAACTTCCCCAAGGTTCCTCCATCATCCAAGGTATGTTCCAACGATGATTCTAAGTTAATTTAAATTCTCCAGCACCTTATTAACATGGTTAAATCCTTCCACTCCTTAGATATTCGGTCGAGAAACCATTGTTGAGATAGGAAACCCTAGAACTCAAATTCAAGAGGAGTGAACTTCAAAAAGGTAATGCTTATACTCCCTAATCATTTATAAATATGAATTGATAAGTTTTTGGGAGAATAGTAAATGGGTTTGATAAAGAGAACCATAAGAACTAGGACTTTGGATTGTTGTAAACATTTAGGTGATGACAAATGGTGTTAGTTACATCTATTTGGGATTGTAGAATCACCTAGAAGTAGTAGAATGAGAACTCGGTGAAGAAAAGACCAATTACTAAGGTCAGTGAGGCTTTACACCCATAAGGAGTTTGATAAAATTCCTAAATTACTAAAATAGAAGCATTAGTGCTAATATTGGTTCCTCTTGATATATATGTTGACGTAGATTATCGTTGAAAGAGGCAACAAATATCGTGATACTCTTAAAGGGGGCCAGAGCTAAGGTGTTTGAGGCTAACTAACTCTCTTTACGTTTGGAAATGTTTATGATTCTCCATACGTCCCATTCTTTTTTATTGTTACGAGTTTCCTCATAAAGTAATTATGCCTTAGTCCCATGAATAGTTGTAGAACTTCAATTCTCAAGATGGCATAGTTTCATAATAGTTCAATATCCTATGAGCTTCAGTTATGACAAAGCAATTTATTATGAATACATGTCTCAGTCTAGTTCTATTCAGCATTCCAGTATCATGTAACTCAGTATAGTTCTGTATTTTAGTATCATATATTGCATTATGATTCTCAGTTACTAATTCTAAATTCTTGAATGTTGAACACCTGTATTTGGCCCCGACGCCGCAGTTTATGCTTTATGCATTTTTAGGCCTGAGGCCGCAGTTATGTATACGTATATTTGGGCCCGAGGCCGTAGCTTGTGCACATATATATTGCGCCTGAGGCCGCAGTTTAATATTCAAACTAACAAGTGGTTCATCATTCACAAGAAGTAGTATTCATATCCTTACTTCCTTTGTTTAGTTAAGTTATCAGTTATTATTTCAGTTTCACTTTCAGCAGTTATCGTTTCAGTTATTAGTTAACGATCATTTCAGTATTCTGTTATCGGTTTTTTGTTATCAGCTCAGTTTCAGTTTCAGTATTAACAGTTCTTTCTTTTAGTTGTTTTACATACCAGTGCAATTCAAATATACTGACGTCCCTTTTTGCCCGGGTTCTGCATCTCGCGATGCAGGTAACGATTTATAGGTTGACGATTCTGCTTGTTAGGACATATCGTATCAGCTATTGGTGAGCCCCAGTCTTTTCGGTAAACAGTTCGCATTTCAGTTTTCTAAGAAGCTTCGTAGACTATAGTTTAGCCATTCAGATGTTAGTAGGCTTTTATGTGTTAGCCTTGTCGGCTACTCATTTACACTTGCACACTTTTCAGTATTTTCTACATCAATGATATTTCTGTCAGTCTTTTAATAGATCATCATGTTGTTTATTTATATCTAGCATATAGTTATACCACATGTTGATCCAGCCATACAGTTGGTTCGCTCGGTCACATACAGTAAGGCACCGAGTGACGTGTTACGCCCAGGCCATGGTTCGGGGCGTGACATAACTCAGTATTAGAGCATTAGGTTCAAGTATCCTAGGGAGTCTATGAAGTCGTGTCCTGTGGAATTTCTTTTATAAGTGTATGCCGGCCATGCATATAAATGGTTAACTACTAAGACATTCAAGACTGTCTCATTTCTTTCTACTCTAGATCGTACCATGAAACTTAGAGAAATAGATAACCTTCTCTTCCTATCGAATTCCAGATGTATCGAATGCCTAAGCGACGGGTAGGAAAAACCCAGGGTCATGGAGAGGGTGATAGCCCATTGGGGTATAATTATAAAGTACAGGTTGGTAACAAATGAGACTTGAGAGGATGTTGAAAGTGGGATACAATGGATAGTAGTACATATTAGAGCATAACCTCATCAGAAAGTACAAAAGCATTTATCATGTTTTATGGTTATCAGTTTACCTCAGTTACCAGTTATGCAGTATTTCAATTAGCAGGTTTATGGTTATTCAGTATGCCAGTATTCAGTTATTTAGTTACTAGATCTCCAATTTTTAGTGTATCCCAATTCCGGTGACTTCTGAGTACACAATGATGTATATGGGTGATAAAAGAAAATGTAAGTAACAATGATTATTGCTAAATCTTCACGTGTTTTAGGTACAAATTAAGACTCAAGACTCTTCCGATGCTACAGAAAGTGATTTACCAGATGATGGTATACTCTGAAGGATACGTTTGTATATGGTAGCGTATTTGTATGTATTTTTACCTCATAGAACAATTTCATTTTAATTCATGTAAATGGAGCCACATGTTGGATTATGATATTTCAAATGTTAGACCCTACGGCGTAACAAGTTAAGAATTTAATTAAAGCGGGCATGAATTGATGACCATAGTTTTGGTCAAACAAAGAGCCTAAGGGAAAAATAAATAAGACTCATGCATGTCTAAGAAGATATGATGTACAAAATAAGAATCAAGAGCAGCCAATATTAAATTTCAGGGAATGAATTTAAGTTGTTAAGATTTATTCATATTAGAACTAGAAAGTACCACATTAGTAAGTTACCATAAGAAGCAGCTATTATTGTGAGATAAAGGATATGACAGTTCCCCTTAGGTTGCGTGACTAAGTGTTTACTGCATATGTTTATAGTCTGATATGATTTTGAAGTGTATAGAAAGTTTGGGGGTTTGATATTCCAATCTGATTTAAGACAGATGATATTTCCCTAAGTGTGATCCACGTGCATCGTTCAAAAACAAGATAGTATGTGATGGTAGAATAGGTTCGGATGGTAAGGGAAGTTAGAAATAACATTGTGCTTCACTTTAGTTAACCAAAGTAGAACAAGAATACATGATTCTAGCAGGTGGTTAGTAAAATAATAGTAAGTAATTTTTTAGTTGATACAGTGAATTAGCAATTTCATTAGAGCTAGTAGAGGTACAATTTGATTCACTTAGCCAGGTTAACTCTAGTTAGTGGATGACAGTTTGAAATATCGAACGTGTGTTAGAACCCAAAGAGTTTGTGTTAAACCCGAAGTACAGTGACAGTGAAAGAATAAAAACAATCAGCTAGGCAGTAAGAGAGCCAACTACAGAATAATAGCCTTTTAGAATTTTCAAAAAAGGGTATCCCCAAGATCAACAGTGTGAGTAGAGTTAAATCATTAAGATTGTGTATGATAGTAGTGAATACATCAGCTTTTCGTTTATGTAAGTAATTCGTTTTTTCCTAGTAAGAAAGATTTCTCAGAAGTAAGTCGGATGATGAGCCATCACTGACGTAAATTACATAGAATTGCAAAAAATAAGGAAAGTTGGTCGGATACCCAAAAAAAGAGAAGGATCTGCACGTACAAGACCTTAACCTTTGGTTTAAGGGGGAGTTGCAAAAATCATCAGTAAGTCCGGTTGGAGATTTGAAACCCACATATTTAGCATAGGATATAAAAACTGAAAATTCATGCCCAGTTATGTATCGCGAGGGTAGTGCCATTGCACGAGACTCTAATCTTCGGTGTACTGGTTAAAGACATAGCTCACATTAATATTATAAGTGTTTTTAGGAAGTACATTAAAAAGATAATCAAGTATGAGAAGTATACCTCATGATTGAGGCAGACAAACCATGGTGATAGAAGCTCACTGCATAGTCAAGCTAGGAGTCCGACTTTCGGACTCCGAAGGTGGTGGAATTGTTTTCCAGAATAGAACTTGTTCCTCCTTAGTACCCGAAGT
This sequence comes from Nicotiana otophora, assembly GCA_000715115.1. Taxonomy (NCBI): domain Eukaryota; kingdom Viridiplantae; phylum Streptophyta; class Magnoliopsida; order Solanales; family Solanaceae; genus Nicotiana; species Nicotiana otophora. The sequence goes on from AWOL01S0003596.1 coordinate 111,337, forward strand.
GAAGGAGATCCCTACTTTTTGAAGTTTAAAGAGGGAATTCACATGCATAAGATGATGGCTTTTGAACAAGGGGGAGATGATGGTACTTTGAGGTACCAAGACGGATTTTGTGTCCTAGACGTAAACGGACATAGAGAAGGAGGATCATGTTAGAAGCCCATAATTCCAAGTATTATATCTATCGAGGTTCCCCAAAGATGTATCATGATCTCAAGGAGATTTATTGGTGGAACGACATGAAAAAGAACGCCACAGACTTTGTGGGCAAGTGTCTGAATTGTTAGCAAGAGACTAAAGAAGCACAAATCCTAATGTTTTACCATAGAATATACATATCCTTTTGTGGAGATGGTAAATATGGATCTTATAATAGTATTATCTTGCTTATTTGAAAAGCACGGTTTTCATGGGCGAAGGTGTAGATCACCAATTGGTTGGTTCGAAGTTGGCGAAGCAAAGTTGTTGGACCAGATTTGATCAATCAGTCTATGGAAAAAGTCAGGTTGATTCAAGAGCATTTGAAGACTGCTCAGAGTCGCCAAAGGTCCTATTCGAACCTGCAACATAGAGGCCTATAGTTTTATGTCTATGATTAGGTGTTTCTAAAAGTTTCGCCTATCAAAGATGTTATAAGATTTGGGAAGAAAGGAAAGATCAGTCCCAGATACATCAGGCCGTATAGGATCTTACAAAGTATCGGGCATGTAGCTTACGAGATAGAGTTGACACCAGAATTGGTGGTTGTCATGCAATATTTCACGTATCATATTATAACATTCAAGTTTCTAGTGTTCGGATCTCATGGCACGACATCTATGTTTCTGATATTTAGATATCATGTTAGAACATTCATGTCTGTTCAAGCACTCAGATACTCATGTTAGTCCAGTACATTAATATTCACGCCAGCCTAGTACTCAGATATTGTTGTCAGTTCAGTGCTTAAATATTCACGTCAGCTCGGTACTCAAATATTCGCGCCAACGAGGCTTATTCGAGCTACTTTTATTTTCCTACTTAATTTTGGGACGTGTTCACTTCTTTAAAATCTCCACCTCATTCGCCCACACCCCTAACACGAAAACCTACTCTAGAAAGGGAAGCTCTTAAAAACCTAACTTCCCCATGGTCCATCCATCATCCAAGGTAAGTTCTAACGATAATTCTAAGTAAATTTCAATTCTCCAACACCCTATTAACATGGGTAAATCCTTCCACTTATTAGATATTCAGTCGAGATACCATTGTTGAGAAAGAATCCCGAGAACGCGAATTCAAGAGGAGTGAACTTCGAAAAGGTAATGCTTCTACTCTCTAATCATTTATAACTATGAATTGATAAGTTTTTTGGAGAATAGTAAATGGGTTTCATAAAGATTACCATAAGAACAAGGGTTTTTGATTGTTGTAATCATTTGGGTGATGAGAAATGGTGTTAGTTACATCTATTTGGGATTGTAGAATTACCTAGAAGTAGTAGAATGAGAACTTGGTGAAGAAAAGACAAATTACTAAGGTCCATGAGGCTTTACAAACATAAAGTGTTTGATAAATTTCCTAAGTTACTAAAATAGGAGCATTAGTGTTAATATTGGTTCCTCTTGATATATTTATTGACGTAGATTGTCGTTGAAAGAGGCGACGAACATCATGATACTCTTAAAAAGCTCAAGAGCTAAGGCATGTGAGGCTAACTCTCTTTACGCTTAGGAATGCTTATGATTCTCCCTACGTCCCATTCTTTATGACTGCTACGAGTTTCCTCAGAAAGTAATTATGCCTTAGTCCCTTGAATAGTTGTAGAACTTCTATTCTCTAGATGGTATAGTTTTATAATCGTTTAATATCCTATGAGCTTCACTTATGACAAATCAATTTATTATAAATACATGTATCAGTCTAGTTCTATTCAGCATTCCAGTATCATGTAACTCAGTAAAGTTCAGTAGTTTAGTATCATATATTGTAGTATGATTCTCAGTTAGTAATTCTAAATTGCTGAATTTTGAAAACCTGTATTTGGGCATGAGGCCGCGGTTTATGCTTTATGCATCTTCTGGCCTGAGGCTGCAGTTTATTCTTTATGCATTTTTGGGCATGAGGCCGCCCTCATGTATACGTATACTTGGGCCCGAGGTCGCAGATTGTGCACATATATATTGGGCATGAGGCTGTAGTTTAATATTCAGGTAAACTGGTGGCTCATCATTCAGAAGAGGGAGTATTCATATCCTTACTTCCTTTGTTCAGTTCAATTATCAGTTATCTGTTATCATTTCAGTTTCTCTTTTAGCAGTTATCATTTCAGTTATCAGTAAACAGTCATTTCAGTATTCTGTTATCAGTTCTTAGTTGTCAGCTCAGTTTCAGTTCTAGTATTTGCAGTTCTTTCTTTCAGTTGTTTTGCATACCAATGCAATTCAAATATACTGACGTCCCTTTTTGCCCGGGTCCTGCATCCTGCAATGCAGGTAACGATTTACAGGTTGACGATTGTGCTTGCTAGGACATCTCGTATCAGCTATTGGTGAGCCCAGTCTTTCGGGACATTATCCCTTTTTTTAGTCTTTAGTATTTATATTATTTAAGTAGTAAGGTATGCCAGGGACCTTGTCCCGGTAAATAGTTAGCATTACAGTATTCTTAGAAGCTTTGTAGACTATAGTTCAATCAGTCAGATGATAGCAAACTTTTATTTGTTAGCCTTGTCGGTTACTCATTTACACTAGCAAACTTTTCAGTGTTTTCTACATCTATGATATTTTAGTTAGACTCTTTAATAGCTCATCATGTTGTATATTTATATCTAGCTTACAGTTATACCACATGTTGATCCAGACATACAGTTGGTTTGCTCGGTCACATGCTATCAGGAACGGAGTGCCGTGTTACACCCAGGCCATGGCATGACACAAGGCCAGGTAGAGAGAGGGGCTAAGTCATTTCTTTGAGCTAGGGTTTGCATATCAAGGAGCACCCATCCTATACTTCCCTCCCATGAACCAAGGTAATGTTTTGGAGTAATTCTGAGTTGATTACTACTCCTAAACACTTATATTAACTAGGATTAATCTTGAAGATCCATAGATTTCCATTCAAATCCCCAAGTTAGTCAAGAACACTACGAGTTGGGATTTTCAACAGTCTCACTACAAGAGGTATGTCTACCATCTATAACTACTCTATGGTGATTATTTATGTATGAAATATATGTTAGGACTTTGGGATGGTGATTGGAAGCCATAAGTGCCTAACCTGGGTTGTGTTGGTGTTGTAAAGATTGTAAAATGGTTTAATTAATGAGATTGAT